>JAJOOR010008765.1:0-18895 GCA_036250505.1 Solanum acaule | reverse complement strand
AATACATAATAAACATATACATTTAATTATGTGTATCTAAATATGAAATGTAGTTGAATCACATGAATTTAGGAACAAATCACGACTGTAGAGTATCTGTCGTATCATTAATATCATTGTGTTGTTAAAAATCATGTATCCGAAATTTAATGGTGGATACATATACATGGTCAGACACCCCATTACTAAAAATACAACTCAGATCTTAATTAAGATTACTACTTATTGGATACACATGTTTCAAGGGCTATATCAAAGTAATATTGGTACTACCGAATCCATGTCACGGTAAACAAAGAAAGCCTTAGAAGAACACCAGCAAACAAAAACTCTCTACAATACTCCTTTTGATCTTTTGCGTTGTGGCATAACATAATCAAAACTAAGATCCATTTCTTCCGGGGACAAACAATCAAGACCCACTATGAATTAAAGTTTTCTCTGTAGCAGTTACTTTGATTTGATCTAGTTATAAATGAACAATACAGAATAATATTTGGGTTCAGGAGAATTTGTCGGCCATGGTGATGATATCTTGAGAAGAAGAGAGTAGATTAGCTATTGTTGGAATGAAATTGTCCGATGAAATTCCTGAATCATAAAGGAGGAGACATAATTGAGTGATAAATATGGGAGGGGAGAATTAAGAGATAGTGGTTGATTTGGAGTGAAAGAGTTAATTAATCAGATAATTAGTCAATCCTAGTTTTAAGGTATGTGGGTATCTAATAATCTAATTATATCTTCAAATAATAATATTAATATGGTATAAAATATTAAAAGTGGTAATATATGTAATTGTTTGAAAGTAAAGATAATATTAGTATATATAGTAGTGATGTATGTCTAATAAAGTAGTTTATCCTATATTGTAATCCTTACCAAATTTGGAGAGTAGTTTTTAAAATTTAGTTGACTTAACTATGATATGATATAATTTTGACCTTTAAACTTTAAATATGACACATGTCTCTAATCTAGACGTGCACTTCACGAAATTGAGGGAAGAGGTAATGGAAGGGAGTCGGATCCCTAAAATTCATGATATCACCAAAAGTGTTGCAACTTTTCTTCTTTTTGCGATTTAACTAGTGAATTTAGTCGCGTGATTAAAAAAAGTTAAAATTAAATTAAAATAATTTATTCTAAAAGTATAATTGAAATAGAAAATTTCAAGTTATGTATACACAAAAAAAAAGTACTAATTATAAGTTAGTAAAATATATTGTCAGTGACATATGTTTT
Source organism: Solanum acaule (assembly GCA_036250505.1). Taxonomy (NCBI): domain Eukaryota; kingdom Viridiplantae; phylum Streptophyta; class Magnoliopsida; order Solanales; family Solanaceae; genus Solanum; species Solanum acaule. Next base: position 17,650 of record JAJOOR010008765.1, on the reverse strand, counting down.
ATCTAAAAATTAAGGCGGAATGACCTGAGAGACCCTTGTACTTGACTCTATTTGTAAGTTGGACCCTTATACTTGTGACTTTGTCAATTGGACCCTTAAAGTCATTGAAACACACTATTTTAAACTCCTTTCTCATCTTATATGTGTACGTGTAATACATCTCGTTTACACGTGAAATTTCACGTCATTTTTAATGACACATAAGAAATTAAATGTTAAAAAAAATAAAAGACTACTGGCATATTCTAGAGAAATTTGAACATTATTTTCTCCATATTTGCTCTCAAATTGAGCATCAAATTCATGTCAAATTGATGAGATTCTTACCTATTTGACTTGAATTTCACACTCTAGGTTCACAAACACACACCCAACAATCTCCATTACAATTTTGAATTTATTTCACAAATTCACAAAAATAATTTATCATTCTTGAAGCTTTATCAATGAAGTTCTTCATTTTTTCAGTACCCACAATCGACCTATACTAATTTACACAGAACTGAAAAAATCCTTACGAAATTGAGATTTTGTAGGTGAAAATATGGCAAAACGAGGAGAAGTAGAGGTGGTGTTGGTTTGTAGCAGAAGAAGAAAATTTTGAGAAAATATCTGGGGTGAGAAAATTTTGGTTTGTGGGGTGGCGGGGGGTGGGGGGGAGGGGGCTGAAAGGTCTGAAGAAGATGACTTCTTCCTTTTTCTTTTTGTTTTTCATATTTTTTTTAAATTTTAATGTTTTGTGGGCTGAAAGGTCCGAAAAAGATGACTTTTTTTTTAAAAAAATAAATTATATTTTAATATTTTTTTAATATAAAATATTATACTACTCGCTTTAAAATGCGTGAAATCACGCAATATTTCAAGTCAGCAATATTGGTGCCACATATGTTTGGTCAATGGTAAGAGGTGTTTAACATACTGTGTTTCAGTGAATTTAAGGGTTCAGTTGGCAAAGTCAAAAGTATAAGGATTCAACTTACAAACGGAGTCAAGTACAAGAGTCTTTCAGGTCATTCCACCAAAAATTAATGGTGCCTTAACTTACAAAGTAAGGCATTATATGGCAGACGCGTTTCCAATTGCATGAATTCCATCCTTGTGACCCCCACTGTTATGACTTATGCCTCCCCCATCGTTATCACCCATTCATGGAATTTTCAATCAAAGTGCTTGCAAATTCAATTTTGTGTGGAATTGAATCCACAAATTAATTAAGACCAGCAGGAAATTTCTTCATACATTACTTACACTACTACTGATATGCTTTATTTCAATCCCAATTCATCCAAACTATTAGTCATCACTTCAAAATTAGAGCAAAGAAAAATGCCATTCTTCATGGGACTCAAAAGGAAAATAGTACTTTTTTCCTATGCCTCTGCAGCAAGGCGGAAGAAAGAGAAAGATTGTTATTTGAAGAATGGAAGTTGCGTACTTGAGGAGCTTCTTGCTTTATGCGACGGAAATTGCAGAATTCCCATCCGTTACTTCACTGCCACTGAGATCCACAATGCAATTAAACATTCTAAAACCAAAATGGACCTTGCCATGGTGTCGATGGTTATGGGATCACTTGACAACCGCCTTGTTTTAGTTAGGTTCAATACATGTACAACATTCAATATCCACAGAGATGTAGCAATTACTGCTCAGATGAGTCATCTCAAGAATGTGTTGAGACTTGTCGGTTGCTGTCTAGAATTTGAAGAACCAGTTATGATGTATGAATATGTTGAAGGTATATCGGTTTTCCATCTACTTTTCAAAAAGGATAATCTTAATAGAAAATCGCTATGTTGGGGAAATCGATTACGAGTTGCACGTGAGGTTGCTTCTGCAATAGTTTTCCTGCATACTGAATTTACTACGCCCATCATCCACAGAAATATAAAGCCTCACAATGTGATAATAGATCAGAAGAGCGGCATTGCCAAAATATTGAACTTCGCACTCTCCATATCATTGCCTCCAGGGGAATTGGAGTTACTAGATCATGATGGTGTGCGTGGAACAGTTGGGTATATAGCTCCAGAATATAAGCACCAGTTGATTATTACTCAAAAAACTGATGTCTACAGCTTTGGGATTCTTCTCTTTCAGCTATTTACCGGAAAGGACGTGTACGATATTATGAAAAGAGTGGATTCAAAAGAGAGAATAGATTTTGAATTAGACGCTAAATCCAATACTGAAGAGGATAATGCTATGAATTCGACAATAGATTCTAAAAATCTTCCAATCAACTTTGTCGATCGTTATATTAAAGAGAGTAATGTAATGGATATTGCAGATCCCACTATCTTAGAAGAGCATGGAATTCATGAGATTCAACAACAATTGAAAGACTGCTTGAATCTTATTAAGAAATGCACAGCTGATAAGGGAGATGATAGACCATACATTATTCATGTCGCAAGGGAATTAGGTCGAATTGAAAAGTGTTTCTGTGCCCTCAGTACTCTTGGTCAAAATTAAATGTTTATTTTATTTCCTTAACGTATTCATATTAGGTTCCAATTTAAAGGTAATTCGGTTTGTTTGTACAATCATAGTATTTATGTTGAACAAAAAATGATATCCGCAGATAATGATTTCTTTTTTTTTTTAAGCCAAAAGTTTGAGGCTTAAAAGCCTCATTTAATTCTATTTTAAAATCTGTACACAATCAGGCCCAAAATTGGTCCAGTGTTGGAAATAAACAGAGCATAAAGAAAAGTCAAAATCTAAAGAGACAAAACAATGGAGTATCTTAGTTAGCAGCAGTACTAAGCTCTGCTTCCTGCTGTGCAAAGCTCTGCTATCTTGCATAAACAAGGAATCTCACAAGTCTTTAAGCTCCATGAGGTGAACTTCAACTACTTCACTCTCTTGAAATACTTTCTTATGAGCTACGCTTTGTAGTACAAATTATTGTTCATGAGTACGTTTGCTGCCAAATCGATCGTCTTGAGCAATTAGGATCTGCATAATGTAGACCAAACCTCGTGTAAAATTAGTTTTCCTTTTATAAATATGAATCCGATGGATTGAAATCAAATGATTTAATACCACCACCAAAATCCAAATCCACAAAAAGATTAAATGGGATCAGGTTAGTTTTGCATTTGTCATTGAGAAATTAAATTAAGACAATGCCACTGCTTGTAATTTATCGGTAGTTTTGTATTTGTCATTTGCCATTTGAATATGTTAAATATCTTCTCTGCTAAAAAATCATAGAATTCTCAAATTAACATGAGCTAGGCCAGATTCACGTCATTATAATAGATGTTATTGTACGTATATTATCGCATGATTTCAGTTTTAATCCTTGTGTTATTTGACTATGCACATTTAACATTCAATTATTTGAAGTGTGTGAATTTGGTCCTTAAAGTTAACAAAAGTTAACTATTTAACAAAATGATTATTTGAAAATATATAAAAATAAAATAACGGGTTAGTGATGTTAAATGCTTGAACAATTATGTATATAAATTTAACTCATTTGTTTCTCTATTTGCTCCCTTTTTTTTATTATTAGCAACTTATTCTTCTTGTATTTTTCAATGGTTACTAATCAAGGTTAAATATGATTATATTTGAAAGGGTTTAGCAGGTGGACATGCTCCTTAAGGCTATTAATATTCAATGATGTCCTAACATCTTTTCATCATTAAAAAAATTTAACATTTTGTTTTTACTACATTTAATTTTTTCTCATACACATAATTCTTCAAGCTTTTAGAATCACCAACCCTTTAATTTATTTTATTTTATTTTATATATTTTAAAATAATTATTTTGTTAAATAATAAACTTTTGTTAACTTCAAGGACTAAAACCCCACACTATAAATAATTAAAGGTCAAATGTACACCGTCAAATAACAAACGAATTAAAACTGGAAGTATGCAATAATACAGGGATTAATATCACTATTTTCCAAAATTAATTAATTTAAAAATATTAAATTTGGAAGGGAAGGATAAAAATGTCAAAATGAAAATCAGTTTATTGTGTCAAAAGCCATTTGGGCCAAAAGAATTTATCCATATTTCATTTTAGGTGAATTTTTGGAGTTTTTTTCATTACTCAAAATAATGAAATTGTTCAAAGTTTTATTTATCTTCTAAAAAATTGGGGTTAGGGGATCGGAAGGGGAAATGGGAAGGGGATAATAACGTGGGGAATCGAATCCTCACAAACAAGGTGGGAGTATACGTAGCCAACAACGGAGTTACTAAGATTTTCATAAGTTTAAGATGGATGTTGAATTTTTTTTCATATTTGCTCTTTTCTTTTTAATGAAGTTTGATATTTCGTAGGAAATAAAATTTACTCCCTGTGTCCCTAATTACTTGTCCAATTTTCATTTTTACTTGTCCATTTTGACATATCAAGAAAGGATAAAAATTTTTTTTACCAATTATACCCTCAATTAATTGATTTTGGAAAATGTAGAACTTCTTGAAGATTTTAAATTTTTATTCATCCACTTCATAATTAATAAGGGTAAAACGGTAAACTCACTATGTCAATTATTTGTTTTCTTAATAGGTGTGTCAATTCAAAAGTGGACAAGTAATTAGGGACAAAAGAAGTTCTACTTGCTACAAAGTTATATTTATGATTTCTCAAAGAAAATAGTGAAAAATATAGTTTAAATTATGCATTGAACATTTTTTCTTAATGAATATGCATTACTTCACTAATTCACTTAATATGGAACAGAGAATTAATAAAAAAGGTCAACTCGTCAACATAAACCAAAATAAGTACGAATTAATTAGGGTGCCGTAATGGAACTTGATAAACAATCGCAATGAAATGAAAGTGCTTGGAAACTCCATTTTTTGTCATTTTGTGTGGAATTTAATGCAGGCATCCAAGTAAGAAAGAGCAGCGGTACCTCACTACTTCCTTACTCATTCATTCCCACTGGTGATGCCTTTTTGGATCTAATCTCAATTCTGAAGCAAATAATGTCTTTCTTCAGGGAACTACTACTCACAAGGAAAACACTTTTTTCCTCTGTCTCTGCTGAAAAGCGGAAGAAAGAGCATGATTGTTATTTAAAGAATGGAAGTGCGGTGCTTGAGGAGCTTCTTGCTTTATGCGATGGAAATTGCAGAATTCCCATCCGTTACTTCTCTGCCATAGAGATACAGAATGCAATTAGACACTCTAAAAGCAAAATGGACCTTTCTGATGTGTCTATGGTTACGGGATTGCTAGACAACCGTACCGTTTTAGTTAGGTTCAATACATGTTCATTCAACAATATCCACCGAGATATAGCCATTACTGCTCAGATGAGTCATCTGAAGAATGTGTTGAGACTTGTCGGTTGCTGTCTAGAATTTGAACAACCAGTTATGGTGTATCAATATGTTGAAGGTATATCTCTTTTCGATCTACTTTTCAAAAAGGATAATCTTAATAGAAAATCGCTATCTTGGGGAAATCGATTACGAGTTGCACGTGAGGTTGCTTCTGCAATCCTTTTCCTCCATACTGAATTTACTACGCCCATCATCCACAGAGATATAAAGCCTTACAAAGTGATAATAGATGACAAGAGTGGTGTTGCCAAAATAGTGGACTTCTCACTCTCCATATCACTACCTCCAGGGGAATTGGAGCTACAACGTGATGGTGTGTGTGGAACATTAGGGTATGTAGATCCAGAATATTACTACCAGAGTATTGTTACTCAAAAAACTGATGTCTACAGCTTTGGGATTCTTCTCTTTCTACTATTAACAGGAAAGACAGTGTATGATATTATAGATAGAGTGAATTCAAAAGAGACAACAGATATTGATGAAGAAGACGCTGTTGAAGAAGATAACTTTATGGATTCTGTATTTCTGGAAGAGACAATAGATTTTAAAAATTTTCCAACCAATTTTGTCGATCGTTATATTAAAGAGAGTAATGTGATGGATATTGCAGATCCTACTATCTTAGAAGAGCATGGAATTGAGATTCAACAACAATTGGAGGACTACTTGGATCTCGTTAAGAAATGCACAACTTTGAAAGGAGATGATAGACCATACATTATTCATGTCGCAAGGGAATTATGTCGAATGGAAAAGTGTTTCCGTGCCCTGGCTCTTACTCAAAATTAAATGTTTATTTTTAATTCTTTAAATTATTCATATTAGGTTCCAATTTAAAGGAAATTCAGTTTGTTTGAACCCTCATATTTATTGTTAATAAACAAAAATGAGATCTGCAGACAATGAAATTGCCATTTTGATGCTATATTCCATGGCATAAAAGTTTTCACACTTTGATCTACTTTTTTTACGTTTTTATTACACCGTTAGAATTAAATTTAATTAATCAAATTAAAAAATGAGGGGATAAAATGTCACTTTTTTCCTAACATCCCACTGACTAACACCAAATATGAAGTCAATTGTTCTATACTTTATAATTTTCAAACCATTGATAATTTAACTCATTTTTTAATAATGAACAAAAAATTTAAAAAAAATAAAACAGCCGCAAGGCGCTGATTTCTATGGGCCTTGCAAGGCGCATGACGGCGGAGCCTTACGGGGCTCATGACGGCTGCGCCTTGCAAGGTGCATGGAAATCCGTGCCTTGTGCCGGCTACCCTAATTTAGACATTTGATTCTCCGTCAAAAAGTTGCCCTTTTGGTTTTATAATTAATTTTGTTGCCCTTTTGAAATTTTTGAAAAATTTTCTTACCCTTTTGGCTCCGGACTCGTAAAATTGTTGCCAATCTGTGTTTAAAATAGAATTACTGATTCCAATAAACTTTGCAGAAACACGAAGTAACCAAAGTTTTAATGAACCAGTAAGAACAGAAGAACATAAATTAATTCAGAACAACTAAAATCTGTAAAACATACCAGAATTTGGAAAAAGACAGAACGGAAAAGATCAAGCCCACTGAATCCACAGTGTCCCCCTAAGGAAATTATTCCCCTCTAGTATCCGAGGTTTGATTTGAAAAATGTCCTCCCAGGATAGAATGATCTCAATCACCAGTGTATTGATACCCAAAACTCTGGTGTCAGCGAACCACTCAACAACAGTAAAGTACACGAAGAAACTCTGTGCAGAAGAAGAAGAAGAAATCAGAAAAATTCGTAAGGAAAAAATCTGAAGAATCAATGTATTTATAGGCAAGAGGAACTGGTTCCGAAAGGTTGCAACCCTTTCAAAAAAAGTTTGCAACCTTTCAAACGATCATGGTTGTTCTTGAAAGTTGCAGCCTTTCAGAACAGTCACTTCCAACTGCGGGAAATTTAAATAAAACAGGAAAGAATTTAAATAAAATGGGTCGCGCGCGAATCCGAATCGGGTCGATCAATTAACTGAATAATCGAAACGTTTTGGTTAATTAACTAATTAATTGAAAAGTTTTGGCGTTTTGGCCATTTAATTTAATTAATTAACTAAATAATTAAAACAAACTTTGTCGGAAAAAAAAACCCCTAAATCGATCATTTTCCAAAGCCAAAGCCGAAGCCGAGCCAAGCGAGAGACGACGATGACGACGCGATGGGGGTCCCTCTTTCCAACCCTTTTAACAATCAATAGAAGTGTTTCTATATTTAAACTCTTCTATTTTTCTTTCCACCACCGATGAGGGAGAAATGCCTTTTCACTAAAGCATAAGAGGACTCTTCAAGTTCCTAACTTTCCAAGTTTCTCTCTTTTCATCTTCCCTCTATTTCCCATTAACTCTTGCTACATACCTAACAATCCCCCACATGAATGAGGAATAGTTATAACATAAGGAATGCACGGACGAGTGTGTACTTTACAAGCAAGGATCAATTGCATCTGGATAAGTAGGTTTCCCCTTGGACTTTCCGTAGTGAACATATGTCGGATATACTCGGTCAATCGGTAGATGCAATATCTTTGAACCGTCGAGCTTTGGTGTATACCTAGACAACCATATGTCACACAATTAACCCTTTACCGTTTATGGTTCTTACGATTGTGTTCGTTTCAGCCATGAACTCCTCATGGTTTCATGAGTATATAAAGAATAGGATTTTGACATAACATTCTCTTTGAAGAGGCTTACACTTCACACTCACATAGGTGATTTCTAACCGTGTCATCTCATAGATACACTATTTGGTCAAATCTGCCAAACTCAGCAAATCATTAAAAACTTTAAGCTTTATTAACTCATTAACAAGCCTTAAAGTCTTAACCTTGTTCTTGAACATTGTCTTCATCATGAGAATGGATTAAGTTGATTGACAATGTCGAACCGTCAGTCACAACTTTGTTTTTCTCCTTGAATCTAGCTCTTGGGATCTCCAGTCTGCTAGATAGAGTTACCGCCATGTTGACTTGTCCTAAGCCGTAAACCCATTCCCTTAGATGATCTTTTAACTGCCTCTCTCTCTAGGCCTTTCGTTAGTGGATCTGACACATTATCGCTTGACTTCACATAGTCAATTGTGATAATTCCACTAGAGAGCAGTTATCTTACGGTGTTATGTCTCCGTCGTATATGACGAGACTTCCCGTTGTATATGACGTTCCCTGCCCTACCTATTGCTGCTTGACTATCACAACGTATGCAAATAGGTCTCACAGGTTTGGGCCAGAATGGAATATCCTCTAAGAAATTTCGGAGCCATTCAACTTCTTCACCAGTCTTATCTAAAGCAATAAATTCAGATTCCATTGTGGAGCGAGTGATACATGTCTATTTGGATGATTCCCAAGAGACTGCTCTTCCACCAAGTGTAAACACATAACCACTTGTGGATTTTACTTCATTTGATCGGTGATCCGATTTGCATCACTATATCCTTCAATCACAGCAGGATATTTATTATAATGCAAAGCATAGTGTTGTGTATGTTTCAGATACCCCAACACACGTTTCATTGCCATCCAGTGAGTTTGATTCGAATTACTAGTGAACCGACTCAGTTTGCTAATAACACATGTTATATCTGGTCGCGTACAATTCATAATATATATCAAACTTCCCAATACTCTGGCATATTTCAATTGAGAGTCACTTTCACCTACATTCTTTTGAAGTGTAAAGCTTAAATCAATTGGAGTTTTGACAACATTGAAATTCAAGTACTTGAACTTATCCAATACTCTTTCAATATAATGAGATTGAGATAATGCTAGTCCCTGAGGAGTTTTGAGAATCCTAATCCCTAAGATCAAATCAACAACTCTTAAGTCCTTCATATCGAACTTGCTAGGTAGCATGCACTTAGTAGCATTTATTTCGTTAATATCTTTACTCATTATTAACATGTCATCAACATACAGATAAACAATGACTTTATGATTCAGAACGTTTTTAATGTAAACACACTTATCACATTCGTTAATCTTGAATTCATTTGCCAACATTATTTGGTCAAATTTAACATGCCATTGTTCGGGTGCTTGCTTAAGCCCATAGAGCGACTTCACAAGTCTTCACACTTTCTCTTCTTTACCAGGAACCACAAACCCTTCAGGTTATTCCATGTAAATTTCTTCCTCCAACTCTCCATTTAAGAAGGCTGTCTTTACATCTATTTGGTGGAATTTAAGATCATGCACTGTCGCTAGTGCTATTAATATCCTAATTGATGTTATCCTTGTTACTGGAGAGTATGTATCAAAGTAGTCCAGACCTTCCTTTTGTCTGTATCATTTGACTACAAGTCTAGCCTTATATTTGTCAATAGTCTCATCGGCTTTCATTTTCCTTTTAAAGATCCACTTTGATCCTAAAGGTTTATTTCATGGAGGAAGATCAGTCAATTCCCAAGTATGATTACTTAAAATTGATTCGATCTCACTATTGACCACTTCTTTCCAATAGATTGACTCAGATGAAGACATGACTGCTTTAAATATTGAAGGCTCATTTTCAAGCAAGAATGCCACAAAATCTGGTCCGCAAGAAGTGGATTTCTGTTGGCGATTACTACGCCTAGGATCCTCATTAGGTAGTGTATTTTCCGTTGATTCTTCCCGTGGTCGTTTAGGTCTTTCACTTGTCGACTCACATTCAGTTTTATACGGATAAATGTGTTCAAAGAACTCAGCGTTATCTGACTCAATTATCGTATTCACATGAATTTCAGGATTATCAAATTTGTGAACCAAAAAACGACGGGCCTTACTGTTCACAGCATATCCAATAAATACACAGTCCACTATTTTGGGTCCAATTTTCACCCTTTTGGGTAAAGGAACCTCTATCTTGGCTAGACACCCCCACACTTTGAAATATTTCAAGTTGGGTTTCCTTCCTTTTCATAACTCATATGGAATCGATTGCATTTTGCTTCGGGGTACCCTATTGAGTATTTTGTTAGCCATAAGAATGGTTTCTCCCCACAGATTTCGCGGTGAACCAGAACTGAATATCAAGGCATTCATCATTTCCTTTAATGTTCTATTCTTTCGTTCCGCCAAACCATTTGATTGTGGTGTATAAGGTGCAATAGTTTGATGAATAATACCATATATCAAACATATCTCTGAAAAAAGAGATTCGTATTCTCCATCCCTTTCACTTCGAATCATTTTTATCAATTGATTCTCCACTTTATTTTTGTATTGCTTAAATGCATCAATTGATTCATCCTTACTATTAAGCAAATATACATAACAAAATCGAGTGCAATCGTCAATAAAAGTTATAAAATACTTTTTCCCACCATAAGATGGTGTCGACTTCATATCGCATATATCTGTGTGAATTAAGTCTAAAGGTTTTGAATTTCTTTCAATAGACTTATAGGGATGTTTAACAAACTTACTTTCTACACAAATTTCGCATTTCGATTTATCGCATTTGAAATCAGGCAATACTTGTAAAGTAATCAATTTCCGCAAGGCTTTGTAATTTACATGTCCCAAATGGGCATGCCATAAATCATTTGACTCCAATAAGTAAACAAAAGCAGAATTCTTATTAATACTGTCAACAACCATTACATTCAGTTTGAAGAGACCCTCAGTGAGGTAGCCCTTTCCTAAAAACATCTCATTCTTACTTATTACAGCTTTGTCACTAATTAGGACACACTTAAACTTGTTCTTAACGAGCAGTGCAGCAGAAACTAAATTCTTCCTAATAGTAGGAACGTGCAGAACGTTGTTCAGAGTCAACACCTTGTCGGATGTCATCTTCAACATAACTTTCCCAGTTCTTGCAATCCTTGATGTTGTTGTGTTCCCCATGAACAAATCTTCATCGAACTCAACAAGAGTGTACGTTGCAAAGGCTTCTTTCGCAGAGCAAATATGTCGAGTGTCACTTGAGTCGAGAAACCACTCCTTGGGATTTCCAACTAAGTTGCACTCTGAGATCATTGCACATAGGCCATCTGCATCTTCCATCTCTTTCACGATGTTTGCTTGACTTTTGCCTTTGTCTTTGTCTTTGTCTTTGTCCTTTCTTGGAGCACGACAGTCAGAAGACTTGTGACCAGCCTTACCACAGTTGTAACAATTGTCCTTGAATTTCTTCTTGGCCTGTTCTGACTTCTGTCCGTTGGACTTCTTTCTCTTCTTGCATTTAGTAGGAGCTTCTTCAATAATATTAACTCCAATTATTGTCGAACTCTTATGAGACTTCTTTTCGGCAGTCTTGTTATCTTCCTCAATCTTGAGCCAAATCACAAGATCTTCAAGCTTCATTTTCTTACGTTTGTGCTTTAGATAATTCTTGAAATCGTTCCACAAAGGAGGCAACTTCTCGATCATTGCAGTCACTTGAAAAGCTTTATTTACTACCTTATCCTCAGCAATCAGATCATGGAAAATAAGTTGAAGTTCCTGCACTTGTGATCCAACAGTTTTACTATTTGACATTTTATAGTCTAAAAACTTTGCGACCACAAACTTTTTCAAGCATGTATCTTCTGTCTTATATTTCTTCTCAAGTGCATCCCACAATTCTTTCAAAGTTGTCATTGCACTATAGACATTATATAAGTCATCCTCTAAAGCACTCAAAATGTAGCCCTTACATAGGAAGTCTGCTTGTTTCCATGCTTCAATAATCATGAACTTTTCTCTGTCTGGCATTTCAACAGCAGGCACTGGAGTTACTTCATAGGTAAATTTCAGCAGACCAAGAGTGGTAAGCCAGAAAAATACCCGTTGCTGCCATCCTTTGAAATTCACACCAGAGAATTTTCCCGGTTTCTCTGCTGGTGGTACAGCAGTTCGGGTTGGTGCAGCAACAACCACCGTCACATTATCATTTGCCATTTCAGAATCAAAATCTGTTAAAAACAGAAATTGATACAAATGACTCAGTAAGCAATAACTTAAATTGCAAACTTAATAGGAGTATAAAACCACGAAGGTTTTTGTCTCCACCAGAAACACAGATTAAAATAAAATAAAATAATTTCCTTAAGATTGTTGTCAATCTGTGTTTAAAACAGAATTACTGATTCCAATAAACTAAAGCATAAGAGGACTTTTCAAGTTCCCAACTTTCCAAGTTCCTCTCTTTTCATCTTCCCTTCATTTCCCATTAACTCTTGCTACATACCCAACAAAAATTAGTATACATGTTAGTAATGTATGTCTAATCAAGTAGTTTGTCTTCAAATATTATGCCAAAAAAGGTTAATGGTCGCTAACTTACGATGTAAGGCGTGAGAGTGACCACACTTATAAGGCGGGCCGGACCCCATGCCTTGTAAGTTGTAAGGCACTATATGGCAGACGTTTTTCCAATTGCATGCATTCCATCCTTGTGACCCACACTGATATGCCTCCCCATTGTTAATTTACAATGAAACTCAATTTGTTGTCATTTTGTATGGAATTGAATGCACAAATTAAGACCAGCAGGAAGCAGCTTCCCACTTGTTCATAGATTACACTAGTATTAGTGATATGCCTTATTGGATTTAATCCCAATTCATGGAGATTAGTCACTTCTAAATTAGAGATGCCTTTCTTCAGAGGACTACTCACAAGGAAAAAACTTTTTTCCTCCGCCTCTGCAGAAAGACGGAAGAAAGAGAATGATTGTTATTTACAGAATGGAAGTTGCGTGCTTGAGGAGCTTCTTGCTTTATGCACGGAAATTGCAGAATTCCCATCCGTTATTACACTGCCATAGAGATCCACAATGCAATTAGACACTCTAAAAGCAAAATGGACCTTTCTGATGTGTCTATGGTTACGGGATTGCTAGACAACCGTACCGTTTTTGTTAGGTTCAATACATGTTCATTCAACAATATCCACCGAGATATAGCCATTACTGCTCAGATGAGTCATCTGAAGAATGTGTTGAGACTTATTGGTTGCTGTCTAGAATTTGAAGAAGCAGTTATGGTGTATGAATATGTTGAAGGTATATCTCTTTTCCATCTACTTTTCAAAAAGGATAATCTTAATAGAAAATCGCTGTCTGGGGAAATCGATTACGAGTTGCACGTGAGGTTGCCTCTGTAATCGTTTTCCTGCATACTGAATTTACTACGCCCATCATCCACAGAGATATAAATCCCTACAAAGTGATAATAGATGAGAAGAGCGGCGTTGCCAAAATAGTGAACTTCTCATTCTCCATATCATTACCTCCAGGGGAATCGGAGGTAGTAGATCATGATGTGTGTGGAACATATGGGTATATAGCTCCAGAATATATCCACCAGTTAGTTATTACTCAAAAGACTGATGTCTACAGCTTTGGGGTTCTTCTCTTTCTGCTATTAACCGGAAAGGATGTGTACGATATTATGAAAAGAGTGGATTCAAAAGAGAGAATAGATTTTGAAGAAGACGCTAAATCCAATACTGAAGAGAGTAATTCTATGGATAGAGTGGATTCTACAAATTCAAAAAAGACCACAGATCTTCCAACCAATTACTTTTTCGATCACTATATCAAAGAGGGTAATGTACTGGATATTGCCGATCCAACTACCTTAGAAGAGCATGGAATTGAGATTCAACAACAATTGAAAGACTGCTTGGATCTTGCTAGGAAATGCACAGCTGACAACGGAGATGATAGACCATATATGATTCATGTCGCAAGGGAATTAAGCCGAATTGAAAAGTGTTTCCGTGCCCTCTCCCTTGGTTAAAATTAAATGTTTATTTTAATCCTTGAGGTATTTATATTAGGTTCCAATTTCAATGAAATTCAGTTTGTTTGTACCATCATATATATGTTGAACAAAAAATAATATCTGCAGATAATGAAATTGCCTATTTGATCTTTATTTTATGCTACTTACATTGATTTCTCCTTAATTTTTTCGGTTTACCGAAAGAAATGGGAGCATGCCAATTTTGTTTTTGTTATTCAATTAATTTTAGTAATTAAATTCAGAGAATGCCACTTGTTGTAATTTATCCTTCGTCTTAACCATTTTCCATTCAAACCAACATGAATCATTTTAGTGCTTAATTAAGAAGTCAGGTAACCAATTGCTTTAATTAAACATAAGACATGATATATGAATTATATTCAGGATAAACATAAAATATTCAGGAAAAAACATAAGATATGATCAAGGCGAGCCAAACGAACTTAACCTAGCCAGTTCAATAAGCCCAAGCTTTAATCGAGCCAAGCCCCGAGAGCTCTGTTTTCTGTTATTTGAATTTTGACGAATGCAATCCAAAAATCCCCTTCATTCACTTCTTGTTCTTGCATTTCTTATGTTATCTGATTTGGCACCCTGAAAGTTTAGCACCGCACCAAAACAGGGCTAAACATTGAATACACTATGATTTTTGTTCAATATATTAATTGAAGGGTACGTGTAGAGATTAAGTTTTAGATATAACTAAAGGATATTTTTGACCAAAAATTCGAGATCAACAAAGAGGATTTTGTTTTTATGACGTCGAACAAAATTCAATACGATAGTAGCAATTCCATTTAAACCTTCCCCCAGATATTCATTCTCTCCTTAATTAGTCCCTGTAAGGAGACAAGCTCTCCAGCTTGCAACGTAACATATTAATGTCACATCAAATGAATTCATTTCACTTGTACATTTTCTTCACCTTCACCAGTTGCTTTTGCAATTTTTGTTTTCTTATCAGTAGTCTAATTTACCAGTGAAATTAAGTATATTAAAATGAGTTGAGTTGATAAGTAAGTGGGTTATTGATTCGTCCAGAAGTTACTTGAATTGAAATAAATTAGGCTAAAATGGACTGAAAATCAAGTCATTAACTCAACTAGTCCAGTTCTTACTAAATTTTAAATAATTTGTTTGTTTTCTTATAATTTATTTGAGTATCTAATCTTGTTTCCATATATTTATGACTATATACCATATTAAGTATAAAAATATTCTTAAAAAATTTAAATAGAATTTCTTATAGGTCAAAATAAACAATATATCAAGTCAAATTTAACGGCTCATTAGTTCATCTAAATCTAAACGGATTGGACAGGTTTATGGTTGCTGCGTCATTCTTAGTCTTATCTAAACTTTAAAGTGAATGAATTATCGTTTCAACTAGTAAAACTATTTCGTAATTATGGCAATCAAGGTTCTCTAGTTAAAATTAGAGCAAATGTTAAAACACATAAATTATCTCGTCTAAAATTCAATATTTTGAAAAATGACATTATTTTCTTTATTTTCAGTGGGAAAAACTGGAAAATATACCATATTTTAATTAATTAAATTTAAATTCTAAATCTAATTCTCGACAATATAATTACTAGCTAGGACTCATGGCCAAAGAACTTTGAAACAGAAATTAGACATGATAAAAAAATTAACAGTACCAACAAAAAGAAGCTTAGAAATGTACCACAACGCTTTATATATAATCAACAGATTCAACTAACCCAATTTTATATTTTAACTAAAATTTCACAAGATACTAAGCTACTAAAATCGTAACTTCAAAATTAATACGATCGATAGATCGACAAGCACCTAAATCTTTGAATTTAAATTTAAAATCTACCTCTTCATCAGAATACGTGCTCGTGGGAAAATTGTTTTCCACCTGAAATCCCTGATTTCTCACGGATGTTCTGTCCGTGAGAAATCAAATCTTAGTTCAAAGAGCAATCATGGAGAGAGCGCGCAAGCTCTCTTCATCCATCTCTCGAAATTGTGTGTGCCTTGCACGTGTGAATCTCTCGTAGACAAGACGAACAGCTCTTTCCCACCGGGTAGGTGCAGGGGGTTGAGAATTGAAGGTAATTTGGCTCATCTAGAAGAAAAAAAGCCTCATAGAATGAACCAAATTATAGTGAATTTGATGAAGTGGTTTAAACGAACAAGCTGCTAGCCTTATTATAAAAGGGCATAATAAACTTGTAACTAAAGGAGTATTTAAACTCAGAGAAGATGCTCTCAAATTCAGCTTTAAAATAATCAGTAAATGCAAACCCATGAACTAATAAGTTAATTTTTTTGGTTTGTGTTTTTTTTTTTGCTTGTGGAACTAATGGATGATATAACTGAGAAGAATTGAAGAAAGACTTGGAGATTAAATAATAGTATTAAAAAGAGAGAAAGAGAATATAGTCCAAAATAAAATGTGTAGAAATCATGAGTATATGTAATGGGGTACTTTTTGTGGATGAGAAGTTAACATCACAACTACTTCTTATCTTTCCTACTAGTTAATCCTTGGAAATATAGAGTTAAATGGATGTATAGTAAGTCAAAAACTCACATGTCTAAAAAATAAAAGTATATACAAAAAATGAAGATGCTTAAATGAATGTACGAACATATTAGAAGAGATAAGAAATTAGAAATGAAAAAGTATGTAGCAAGGCGAGAATAACTTTTATGATAGATAATGAGCGAAAAACAAAATTGTAATAATTTCGATATAATAAGACGGAGCACAAATACCCCCACTATCTAAACGTTTACATATAGATTTGTTTATGTATTAACCCTTTATATAGCATGTTATCTCCTGTATTCAGGTTAGTCCAAAAATACAGAAACAGAAAGTAGATGAAATAGACAGAATAATTTTAATCCGAGTCCACAAAAACCACTGTGTTTTCTTAAGAAATTTAATCCCCTCACTGTACCCGAGGTTGCAAATTAATTTCTCCCAAGATAAAACGGATTAACCTGTTAAAGAAGTAGCGGTACCTCAAACTTCAATAACTTCAGCGAACGTAAGAACAGCAACAAGAGCACACACAGACTCAGTCGATTGACAATTTTGTTTATGTAAGAAAATGTATGCAGAGAGGAAAAAATTTCAGTGTTTAAAATCGAAAAAAACATCTCTATTTATAGTCATTTACAGCAAGGAATGCGTCTGTTCAGACTATTTTGTTCAAACCCGTTTTTTCTAGAAGGTTGTGTCTTTTGGGAAAAATAACGACTTTTCGGAACATTTTTACTGTTGCATATGAATTTAAAATAAATTCCGTTGCGCCAAATTAGTTATGTTATTTAACTAACATTCTGAATTAATTTATAAGAGAAAAGAAATGAATTAACAAGATTAATTAAATATTGCCCAAAAATATTATCAATCAATCATATCAAATCCAAATCCGAAGTCGAGCGAGCGAAGACGACGGCGCGAGGGGGCACCTTCTTCTTAACCCTTTAAGAACTAAAGGAAGTGTTTCCTAATATAAGGACAACAATTTCCTTTCTTCTACCAATATGGTAAAAATGACTTTTCATTTGCACTTTGCAA
>JAJOOR010008764.1:0-22208 GCA_036250505.1 Solanum acaule | reverse complement strand
AAAAAATGTATTATGAACGAATTAGCTCATAAGAAAAGGAAAGGACCCCCCCCCCCCAAGTTGGTATCAGAGCTAAGTAGTAAAATAATTAAAATATGGATGATGAAGAAAACCATAGATATGAATTAATTAGTATAATATCAAAACGACAAGAATTAAAGCATAAGCAAGAAAGGTTACAATATAACATATATGCAGGAGTATGTCACAAATCTTTATTAGCTCAAAGAAAAACAATATTTAACCTACAACTAGAAATACAGAAAATAGAGTATAAATTGAAATACAATTTAAAATGAATAAAGAAGAATTTGCTATAGAAGAAAAAACCTACGAAAATCCAGAAGGATTAAAAATAAAAATAATATTTTCAAATTTAGGAAGAAGGTATAAAAAAAATAGGTGAAAATCTATATCTAATGATAGAAAAAGAAACAGTGTTTAGGGTTTGGGGTTAGGCTTTAAGGTTTATAATTTACGGTTTAGGGTTTAGGGTTTAGGCTTTAGTGTTTACGGCTTAGAGTTTAGGGTTTAGGGTTTAGGGTTTGGAGTTAGGCTTTAAGGTTTATAATTTATGGTTTAGGGTTAGAGTTTAGGTTTAGAGTTTAGGATTTAGGGTTTAGGGTACAGGGTTTAGAGGTTAGGATTTTGAGTATAGGGATTAGGGATTAGGGTTTAAAGTATAGGATTTAGGATTTAGGGTTTATGGATTAGGGTATAGAGTTTAGGATTAAGGGTTTAGGGTTTATAGTATACAGTTTAGCATTTAGAGTTTGGATTTAGGGTTTGGGGTTTAGGGTTTAGGTTTAGGGTTAGGGTTTAGGGTTTAGGTTTTAGGGTTTAGGGTAAACAATTTAGGATTTAGAGTTTATAGTTTAGGATTTAGGTTTAGGGTTAGGGTTTAGTGGTTTAGGGTTTAAGGGTTAGGCTCGAGGTTTAAGGGTTTAGGGTTTATGGTTTATGGTTTAGGATTTAGAGTTTGAGATTAGGGTTTAGGGTTTAGTGTTTAGGGTTTAGTACTGAGGTTTAGGGTTTAGGAATAATGGTTTAGGGTTAGTGTTTAGGGTTTAGGGTTTAGGGTTTAGGGATAGGGTGTAGGGTTTTGGGTTTAGTGTTTAGGGTTTAGGGTTTAAGGTTAGGGTTTACGGTATTGGTGTAGGGTTCAGGGTGTTGGTGTTTAGGATTTAGGGTTTAGGGTTTTGGAGTTTAGGATTTAGGGTTTAGGGTGTAGGTTTAGCTTTAGGGTTTAGGATTAATTGCCTAGGGTATTTTTAGGTTTTATAATTAGGGTTTAGGGTTTAGGTCTAGGGTTTAAGGTTTAGAGTTTAGCAATTAGGGTTTAAGGTTTAGAGTTTAGGAATTAGGGTTTAAGGTTTGGAGTTTAGAAATTAGGGTTTAGGATTTATGGCTTAGGGTTTAGCATTTTGGGTTTAAGGTTTAGTGTTTAGGGTTTATGGTTTATGGTTTATTGTTTATGGTTTAGGGTTTAGGGTTTAGGGTTTTGGGTTTATGTTTTAAAGTGTAGGGTTTCCGGTTTATGTTTTATGGTTTAGGGTTTTGGGTTTAGGCTCTTGGATTTAGGGTTTAGGGGTTAGGGGTTAGGCTTTTGTGTTTATGGTTTAGAGTTTTGGGTTTAGGGTTAGGCTTTAAGGCTTATAGTTTATGGTTTAGGGTTTAGGGTTAGAATTTGGGTTTAGAGTTTAGGTTTAGAGTTTAGGATTTAGGGTATAGGGTATAGGGTATAGGGTTTAGAGTTTAGGGATTATGGATTAGGGTTTAAAGTATAGGATTTAGAATTTAGGGTTTATGGATTAGGGTTTGGAGTTTAGGATTAAGGGTTTAGGGTTTAGAGTTTTTTAGGGGTTAGGGTTAGGGTTTAGGGTTTATGGTTAAGGATTTTTAAGATTTAGGGTTTAGGTTTTATGGTTTATGGTTAGGATTTAGGGTTTAGAGTTTATGATTTAAGGTTTAATTGTTAGGGTTTAGGGTATAGAGTTTAAGGTTTAGGGATTAGGATTTAGGGTTTAGTGTTATGGTTTATAGTCTATGGTTTAGGGTTTTGAGTTTAGGATTTAGGGTTTAGGGTTTTGGGTTTTTGGTTTTTGGTTTTGGATTTAGGGCTTAGGGCTTAGGGTTTAGGGCTTAGGATTTAGGGCTTAGGGTTTAGGGTTTAGGGTTTAGGGTTTAGGGTTTAGGGCTTAGGATTTAGGGTTTAGGGTTTAGAGTTTAGGGTTTAGGTTCTAGGCTTTTGGGTTTTGGGTTTAGGGTTTAGGGTTTAGAGTTTAGGATATAAGGCTTATGGTTTAGGGTTTAGGGCTTCAAATTTGGGGTTAGGAATTAGGGTTTATAGTTTAAGATCTAGGGTTTAAGTTTTAGCCCTTACGGTTTAGAGTTTTAGATTTAGGATATGGGGTTTATGGTTTAGTGTTTATGGTTTAGGGTTTTGGGTTTGGGGTTTAAGGTTTAGGATTTAGGGTCTAGGGTTTTGTTTTTTTGGTTTTAGGTTTAGGGTTTATGCTATAAGATTTAGTATTTAGTAATTAGGGTTTAGGGTTTAAGGTTTAGGGTTTAGGGTTTAGGGTCTAGGGTTTTGTGTTTGGTGTTTAGGGTTGAGGGTTTAAGGTTTAGGTTTTAAGATTTTGGGTTTAGGGTTTAAGTGTTAAGGTTTAGGGTTTAGGGTTTATGGTTTAATTTTAAGGTTAGGGATAAGGGTTTATAGTTTAGGATTTAGGGTTTTGGGTTTAGGATTTAGAGTTTTGAGTTTGGGTTTACGGATTAGAGTTTAGGTTTATGATTTGGGTTTAGGGTTTAGCCTTTAGGATTTAGGGTTAGGTGTTTAGGATTTAGGATATATGGTTTAGGGTTTAGTGTTTAGGGTTTAGGGTTTGTGGTTCCAAGTTTGGGTTTAGGGTTTTGAGTTTAGGGTTTGTGGTTCCAAGTTAGGGTTTAGGGTTTGTGGTTCCAAGTTAGGGTGTAGGGTTTATGGTTCCAAGTTAGGGTTTAGGGTTTAAGGTTCCAAGTTATGATTTAGGGTTAAGGGTTTTGGGTTTAGGGGTTTAGGGTTTAGGGATTAGGGTTTAGGGGTTAGGGTTTAGGATTTAGGGATTAGGGTTTAGAGTTTTCAATTTAAGGTTTAGTGTTTAGGGTTTAATGCTTAGGTTTAGGGTTTAGGATTAATGGTTTAGGGTTTATGGTATAGGGTTTTGGAAGTTTAGGATTTAGGGTTTAGGGTTTAGGGTTTGATTTAGGGTTTAAGATATAGGGTTTAGGGTTTTGGGTTTATGTTTTAGGGTTTAGGGTTTTAGGTTTAGGGTCTAGGGTTTAGGGTTTAAGGTTTAGGGGTTAGGGTTTTGGGTTTTGGGTTTAGGTTTAGGGTTAGGGTTTAGTGGTTTAGGGTTAATGTCTAGGGGTAAGGGTTTATGGTTTAGGGTTTAGGGTTTAGGGTTTAAAGTTTGGGTTTTAGGGTTTATTATTTAGTGTTTTGGGTTTAGGGTTTAGTTTTTTCGATTTAGGGTTTAGTTCTTAGGTTTTGGGTTTAGGGATAGGGTTTAGGGTTTTAGGTTTAGTGTTTAGGGTTTAGGGTTTAAGGTTAGGGTTTACGATATGGGTTTAGGGTTTAGGGTGTTGGTGTTTAGGGTTTTGGTGTTTAGGATTTAGGGTTTAGGGTGTAGGTTTAGCTTTAGGGTTTATGATTAATGGCCTAGTGTTTTCTTAGGGTTTAGGATTTAGGGTTTAGGGTTAAGGTTTAAGGTTTAGAGTTTAGGAATTAGGGTTTAAGGTTTAGAATTTAGGAATTAGGGTTTAAGGTTTAGTGTTTAGGAATTAGGGTTTAAGGTTTAGAGTTTAGGAATTAGGGTTTAGGGTTTACAACTTTGGGTTTAGGTTTAGGATTAGGGCTTAGGGTTTAGCATTTAGGGTTTAGGGTTTAAGGTTTAGTGTTTAGGGTTTAGGGTTTAGGGTTTAGGGTTTCGAGTTTAAGGTTTATGGTTTAGAGTTTAGGGTTTATGGTTTATGGTTTATGGTTTATAGTTTAGGGTTTAGGGTATAGGTTTTAGGGTTTTGGGTTTATGGTTTAGGGTTTTGGGTTTAGGGTCTTGGGTTTAGGGTTTAGGGGTTAGGCTTTATTGTTTACGATTTAGAGTTTAGGGTTTAGGATTTGGGGTTAGGCTTTATTGTTTATAATCTATGGTTTAGGGTTTAGGTTTAGAGTTTAGGTTTTAGGGTTTAGAGTTTAGGGTTTATGGTTTATGGTTTATTGTTTATGGTTTAGGGTATAGGGTTTTGGGTTTATGTTTTAGGGTATAGGGTTTCAGGTTTATGTTTTATGGTTTAGGGTTTTGGGTTTAGGGTCTTGGGTTTTGGGTTTAGGGGTTAGGATTTGGTGTTACGGTTTAGAGTTTAGGGTTTGGGGTTTGTCTGTAGGGTTTATAGTTTATGGTTTAGGATTTAGGATTTAGTGTTTTGGGTTATAGTTTAGGTTTAGAGTTTAGGGTATAGTGTTTAATGTTTAGGATTTTTAGTTTAGGGATTAGGGATTAGAGTTTAAAGTATACAATTTAGGATTTAGGGTTTATGGATTAGGGTTTAGGGATTAGAGTTTAAAGTATACGATTTAGGATTTAGGGTTTATGGATTAGGGTTTAGAGTTTAGGATTAAGGGTTTAGGGTTTAGGGTTTACAGTTTAGCACTTAGAGTTTAGATTTAGGGTTTAGGGTTTAGGTTTAGGGTTAGGTTTTAGGGTTTAAGGTTTAGAGTTTAGGAATTAGGGTTTAATGTTTAGAGTTTGGTAATTAAGGTTTAGGGTTTACAGCTTAGGGTTTATGTTTAGGATTAAGGCTTAGGGTTTAGCATTTAGGGTATAGGGTTTAGTGTTTAGGGTTTAGGATTTAGAGTTTAGGGAGTATGGTTTATGGTTTAGGGTATAGGGTTTAGGGTTTTGGGTTTATGTATTAGGGTTTAGGGTTTCAGGTTTATGTTTTATTGTTTAGGGTTTAGGGGTTAGGCTTTAGTGTTTACTGTTTAGAGTTTAGGGTTTAGGGTTTATAGTTTACGGTTTAGGGTTTAGGGTTTAGGGTTAGAGTTTAGGTTTAGAGTTTAGGATTTAGGATTTAGGGTTTAGGGTATAGGGTTTACAGTTTGGGGATTAGGGATTAGGGTTTAAAGTATAGGATTTAGGATTTAAGGTTTATGGATTAGGGTTTAGAGTTTAGGGTTTAGGGTTTACAATTTAGCGTTTAGAATTTGGATTTAGGGTTTAGGGTTTAGGGTTAGGTTTTACGGTTTAGGCTTTAGTGTTTAGGGTAAGGAGTTTAGGATTTACATTTTATAGTTTAGGGTTTAGGGTTTAGGTTTAGGGTTAGGGTTTAGTGGTTTAGGGTTTAAGGATTAGGGTCTAGGTTTAAGGGTTTAGGGTTTTGGATTTAGGGTTTAGGATTTCGAGTTTAGGGTTTAGGAATAATAGTTTGGGATTTGGGGTTTAGGGTTTTGGATTAAGGGTTTAGTGTTTAGGGTTTAGTACTTAGGTTTAGGGTTTAGGATTAATGGTTTAGGGTTAGGGTTTAGGGTTTAGGGATAGGGTTTAGGGTTTAGGATTAGGGTTTAGGGTTTAGGGTTAGGGTATAGGGTGTTGGTGTTTAGGATTTAGGGTTTAGGGTTTTGAAGTTTAGGATTTAGGGTTTAGGGTGTAGGTTTAGCTTTCGGGTCTAGGATTAATGTCCTAGGGTTTTTTTAGGGTTTAGGGTTTAGGGTTAGGGTTTAAGGTTTAGAGTTTAGGAATTAGGGTTTAAGGTTTAGAGTTTAGGAATTAGGGTTAAAGGTTTAGAGTTTAGGAATTAGGGTTTAAGGTTTATGGCTTAGGGTTTTGGTTTAGGATTAGGGCTTAGGGTTTAGCAATTAGGGTTTAGGGTTTAGCGTTTAGAGTTTAGGGTTTATGATTTATGGTTTATGGATTATGGTTTACTGTTTAGGGTATAGGGTTTAGGGTTTTGGGTTTATGTTTTATTGTTTAAGGTTTTGGGTTTAGGGTCTTGGGTTTAGGGTTTAGGGTTTGGGGTTAGGCTTTAGGGTTTATGGTTTATGGTTTAGTCTTTAGGGTTTACGGTTTAGGGTTAGAGTTTAAGTTTAGAGTTTAGGGTATACGATTTATAAATTAGAATTTTTAGTTTAGGGATTAGGGATTAGAGTTTAAAGTATAGGATTTAGGATTTAGGGTTTATGGATTAGGGTTAAGAGTTTAGGATTAAGGGTTTAGGGTTTAGGGTTTATAATTTAGCATTTATAGTTTAGATTTAGGGTTTAGATTTTAGGTTTAGGGTTTAGGGTAAGGAGTTTAGGATTTATAGTTTATAGTTTAGGGTTTAGGGTTTAGGTTTATGGTTTGGGTTCAGTGGTTTAGGGTTTAAAGGTTAGGGTCTATGGGTTAGGGTTTATGGTTTATTGATTATGGTTTAGGGTTTAGGGTTTAGGGTTTTGTGTTTAGTTTTAGGGTTTAGGGTTTAGTGTTTAGGTTTAGGGTTTTGGATTAATGGTTGAGCGTTTTAGTTTAGGGTTTAGGGTTTAGGATTTTGAGTTTTAGGTTTAGGGTTACAAGTTTAGCATTTAGGGTTTAGGGTTTAAGATTTTGAATTTTGGGTTTTGGGTTTTGTGTTTTATGTTTAGTGCTTAGGATTTAGGGTTTAAAATTTTAGATTTGGGTTAGGGTTTAGGTTTAGAGTTTAGGAGTTACGATTTAGGGTTTTGGGATTACGATTTAGAGTTTTAGCTTCAGGGTTTGGGATTTAAGGTTAGGGTTTGGGGTTTAGGGTCTAGGGTTTAGGATTTAGTGTTTAGGATTTAGGATCTAGGCTTTAGGATTTAGGGTTTAAGTTTAGGGTTTAAGGTTTAGGGCTTGGGATTTGGGGTTTAGTGTTTAGGGTTTAGGGTTTAGGGATTAGGATTAAGGGTTTAGGATTTAGGGGTTAGGGATTAAGGTTTTGGCTTTATGGTTTAGGATATAGGGTTAAGATTTAGGGTTTAGGTGTTAGGGTTTATTTTTAGGATTTAGGGTTTAGAGTTTAGGATTTAGGGTTTAAGGGTTAGGGTTTAGGGAATAGAGTTTATGGTTTAGGGTTTAGGATTTAGGGTTTAGTGTTACGGTTTAGAGTTTAGGGTTTAGTGTTACGGATTTAGGGTTTAGGGTTTCGAGTTTAGGATTTAGGGTCTAGGGCTTTGGGTTTTAGGTTTTGGGTTTTGGGTTTAGCATTTAGGGCTTAGGTTTAGGGCTTAGGATTTAGGGTTTAGGGTTTAGGGTTTAGGGCTTAGGGTTTAGTGTTTAGTGTTTAGTGTTTAGGGTTTGTGGTTCCAAGTTAAGGTTAGGGGTTTAGAGTTTAGGGTTTAGGGTTTAGGGCTTAGGGTTTAGTGTTTAGTGTTTAGGGTTTGTGGTTCCAAGTTAAGGTTAGGGGTTTAGGGTTTAGGGTTTAGAGTTTAGGGTTTGTGGTTCCAAGTTAAGGTTTAGGGTTTAGAGTTTAGGGTTTATGGTTCCAAGTTAGGGTTTAGGGTTCCAAGTTAGGGTTTAGAGTTTAGGGTTTATGGTCAAGGGTTTAGGGTTCAGGATTTTGGGTTTTAGGTTTAGGGTTTTGGGTTTAGGAGTTTAGGGTTTGGTGGTTAGGGTTTATGGGTTAGGGTTTAGGATTTAGGATTTAGGGTTTAGAGATTTTGATTTAAGGTTTAGTGTTTAGGGTTTAGTGCTTAGGTTTAGGGTTTAGGATTAATGGTTTAGGGTTGGGGTTTAGGATTTAGGATTTAGGGTTTAGGGTTTAGGATTTTGGAATTTACGATTTAGGGTTTAGGGTTTAGGATTTTGGAATTTACGATTTATGGTTTAGGGTTTAGGGTTTTGGAGTTTAAGATATAAGGCTTAGGGTTTACGGCTTAGTTTTAGCTTTAGGGTTTAGGATTAATGGCTTAGGGTTTTTTTAGGGTTTAGGATTTAGGGTTAGGGTTTAAGGTTTAGAGTTTAGGGTTTAAGGTTAGTAGTTTAGGATTTGGAGTTTATAGTTTAGGGCGTAGGGTTTAGGGTTTAGGTTTAGATATAGGATTTAACATTTAGGGTTTAGGGTTTAGGGTGTAAAGTTTATGGTTTATGGTTTATGGTTTAGGGTTTAGGGATTTGGGTTTAGAGTTTTTGGTTTAGGGTTTAGGGTTTTGGGTTTAGGGTCTAGGGTTTAGGGTTTAGGGGTTAGGCTTTAGGTTTTAGGGTTTAGAGTTTAGGATTTAGGGTTTAAGGTTAGGGTTTAGGGTTTTTAGTTTATGGTTTAGGGTTAGAGTTTAGGGTCTAGAGTTTAGGATATAGGGTTTAGGGTTTGGGATTTATAGTTTAGGATTTAGGGTTTAGGGTTTAGAGTTGAGGATTAAGGGTTTTGGGTTTAGGGTTTAAAGTTTAGGGTTTAGAGTTTGGAATGGTTTAGTGTTTAGTTTTAGGGTTAAGGTTTAGGGTTTAAGGTTAGGAGTTTAGGATTTAGAGTTTATAGTTTAGGGTTTAGGTTTAGGTTTAGTGTTTAGGGTTTAGGGTTTAGGGTTTAGTGTTTTGGTTTAGGGTTTAGGATGAATGGGTTTAGGGTTTAGAGTTTAGGGTTTAGTGTTTCAAGTTTATGGTTTAGGGTTTAGGGTTTTTGGTTTTGCTTTTTGGGTTTAGGGTTTAGGGCTTAGGGTTTAGGGTTTAGGGCATAGGATGTAGCGTTTAGGATATAGGGTTTAGGTTTAGGGTTTAAGGTGTCGGATTTTGGGTTTTGGATTATGGTTAGAGTTTAGGATTTATGGTTCAGGGTTTAGGTATTACAATATAGAGTTTAGGATTTAGGGTTTGAGGTTTAGGGTTTAGGGTTTGGGGTTTAGGGTTTATGGTTTAGGGTTTATGGTTTAGGGTTTGGGATTAAGGGTTTATGGTTTAGGGTTTGGGATTAAGGGTTTAGGATTTAGTGGTTTGGGATAAGGGTTTAGGTTTATGGTTTAGGATTTAGGGTTAGGATTAAAAGTTTAGGGTTTAGGGTTTAGGGTTTAAGGTTTACGGTTTAGGGTTAGGGTTTAGGATTTAGTGTTTAGGATTTAAGGTTTAAGGGTTAGGATTTAGGGTTTAGAGTTTAAGGTCTAGGGTTTATGGTTTAGGACATACGTTATAGGATTTAAGGTTTAAGGGTTAGGGTTTAGGGTATAGAGTTTAAGGTCTAGGGTTTAGGGTTTAGGACATACGATTTAGGATTTAGGGTTTGGGTTTATAATTTATGGTTTAGGTTTTAGGGTTTAGGATTTAGGGTTTAGGGTTTAGGGTTTAGGGTTTAGGTTTTACAGTCTTGGGTTTTGGGTTTTTGGTTTAGGGTAAATTAGGGTTTAGTATTTAGGGTTTAGGATTTAGGGTTTAGGGTATAAGGTTTAGGGTTTAGGGTTTAGGGTTAAGGGTTTAGGATTTAGGGGTTAGGTTTAGGGTTTAGGGTTTCTGGTTGAGGGTTTAGTGTTAGTGATTAGGGTTTAGGGTTCAGGGTTTAGATTTTAGGGTTTACGAATTGGGATTAGGATTTTGGGTTTAGGGTTTAGGGTTTAGTGTTAGAATTTAGGGTGTAGAGTTTAGGATTTAGGGTTTAAGGGTTAGGGTTTTGGGTATAGATTTTAAGGTCTAGGGTTTAGGATTTAGGATTTAGGATTTAGGGTTCGGGTTTCTAGTTATGGTTTAGGGTTTAGAGCTTATGATTTAGGGCTTAGGATTTAGGATTTAGGGTTTAGGGTTTAGGATTTAGGGTTTAGGGTTTGGGTTTAAGGGTTATGGTTAATGATATAGGGCATTGGATTTGGGGTTAGGGATTAGGGATTTATGTTTAGGATTTAGGGTTTAGGGCTTACGGTTTAGAGTTTATGATATAGTGTTTGGGGTTTAGGATTTAAGGTTTAGGGTTTAGGATTTAGTGTTTAGGGTTTATAGTTTAATGCTTAGGATTTAGGGTTTAGGGTTTTGGATTTTGTGTTTAGGGTTTAGTATTTAGGATTATTTTTTAGGGTTTAGGGTTTTGGGTTTAGGGTTCAGGATTTTGGGTTTTGGGTTTAGGAATTATGGTTTAGGTTTGATAGTTTAGGGTTTAGGGTTTTAGTTTTAGGGATAGGGATAAGGGTATAGAGTTTAGTATTTATGTTTTAGGGTTTATAGTTTAGAGTTTGGATTTAGGGATTAGAGTTTAGGTTTAGTTCGGGGTTTAGGGTTAGGGTTTAGGATTTAGGGTTAGGTGTTTTGGATTTAGGATATATGGTTTAGGTTTAAGGTTTAGGGTTTAAGGTTTAGGGTATAGGGTTTAGGCTTTAGTGTTAAGGGTTTAGGATTTAGGGTTTAGTGTTATGAATTATGGTTAAGGTTTAGGGGTTAGGGTTTAGAGTTTTGGTTTTAGGGTTTAGTGTTTAGAGTTTAGTGATTTGGTGTAGGGTTTAGGATTAATGGTTTAGGGTTAGGGTTTAGGGTTTCAGGTTTAGAATTTAGGGATAGGGTTTAGGGTTTTGGGTTAGGGTTTACGATTTGTGTTTAGGGTTTAGGGTTTTGGAGTTTAGGATTTAGGGTTTAGGGTTTAGGGTTTTTGACTTTAGAATTTAGGGTTTTGGAGTTTAAGATTTTGGGTTTAGGTTTTAGGGTTTAAACGCTTTAGGGTTCAGGATTAATGGCTTATGGTTTTTTTAGGATTTAGGGTTTAGGGTATACAGTTTAGGGTTAGGGTTTAAGGTTTATAATTTAGGAATTAGGGTTTAAAGTTTAGAGATTAGGAATTAGGGTTTAGGGTGTATGTTTCGGATTAGGGGTTAGGGTTTAGCATTTAGGGTTTATGGTTTATGGTTTATCGTTTAGGATTTTAGTTTTAGGGATAGGGATAAGGGTTTAGAGTTTAGGATTTAGTGTCTAGGGTTTAGGGTTTAGGGTTCAAGGTTTAGTGTTTAGGGTTTAGGCTTTGGGGTTTAGGGTTTAGGGTATAGGGTTTAGGATTTAGGGCTTATGGTTCCAAGTTAGGGTTTAGGGTTTAAAGGTTAGGGTTTAGAGTTAGGATTTAGGGTTTAGGGTTCCAAGTTAGGGTTTAGAGCTTAGGGTTTATAGTTAAGGGTTTAGGGTTTTGGGTTTAGGGGTTTTGGGGTTTAGTGTTTAGGATTTAAGGTTTAGAGTTTTCGTTTGATGGTTTAGTGTTTAGTGTTTAGTGCTTAGGTTTAGGGTTTAGGATTAATGGTTTAGGGTTGGAGTTTAGGGTTTAGGGTTTAGGGTTTTGGAGTTGAGGATTTAGGGTTTAGGGTTTTGAGTTTAAGATATATGGCTTAGGGTTTATGGCTTATGTTTAGCTTTAGGATTTAGGATTAATGGCTTTGGGCTTTTTTTAGGGTTTAGGGTTTAGGGTTTAGGGTTTAAGGTTTAGAGTTTAGGTTTAGGTTTAGTGTTTAGGGTTTAAGTTTTAGGGTTTAGGGTGAGGAGTTTAGGATTTGGAGTTTATAGTTTAGGGTTTAGGGTTTAGGTTTAGGTATAGGGTTTAACATTTAGGGTTTAGGGTTTAGGGTTTAGGGTATCGAGTTTAGGGTTTTGGTTTATGTTTTATGGTTTAGCGTTTTGGATTTATGTTTTATGCTTTAGGGTTTCGGGTTTAGGGTCTAGGGTTTAGGGTTTAGGGGTTAGGGGTTAGGCTTTAGGGTTTAGGGTTTAGGCTTTAGAGTTTAGGGTTTAGGGTTTTGGGTTTACGGTTTAAGGTTAGGGTATAGGGTTTTAAATTTATGGTTTATGGTGTAGTGTTTAGGGTGTAGGGTTTAGTATTTAGGGTTTAGGGTTTGGGGTTTTGAGTTTAGAATTTAGGAATTAGGGTTTAGAGTTTAGGATTAAGGGTTTAGGGTTTACGGTTTTAATTTTAGGGTTTAGACTTTGGATTTAGGGTTTAGAGTTTAGTTTTAGGTTTAGAGTTTAGAGTTTAGGGTTTAGGGTTTAGTGTTAGTTGTTTAGGATTTAGAGTTTAGAGTTTAGGGTTTAGGGTTTAGTGTTAGTTGTTTAGGATTTAGACTTTATAGTTTAGGGTTAGGGTTTAGGGATTTAATGTTTAAAGGTTATGGTATATGGGTAAGGGTTTATGGTTTATGGTTTAGGGTTTAAGGGTTAGGGTATAGAGGTAAGGGTTTAGGGTTTATGGTTTAGGGTTTAGGGTTTAGAGTTTGGGATTTAAGGTTTAGGGTTTACTGTTTAGGTTTAGGGTATAGGATGAATGGTTGCGGATTAGAGTTTAGGGTTTAGTGTTTAGGACTTAGGGTTTAGGGTTTAGGGTTTAGAGTTTAGGGTTCCAAATTTAGTGTTTAGGGTTTAGGGTTTAACATTTAGTGTTTAGCGTTTTAAGTTTTTGGTTTTCGATTTTGGGTTTTGAGTTTTGGTTTTAGGGTTTAGGATTTAGGGCTTAGGGTTTAGGGTATAGGGCATAAGGTGTAGGGTTTAGGATTTAGGGTTTAGGTTTAGGGTTTGGGGTTCATGGTTTAGGGTATCAAATTTTGGGTTAGGGATTGTGGTTAGAGTTTAGGATTTAGGGTTTAGGAATTACAATTTAGAGTTTAGGATTTAGGGTTTGGGGTTTAGGGTTTGGGTTTAGGGTTTAGGGTTTAGGATTTAGTGTTTAGGATTTAGGGTTTAGGGTTTATGGTTTAGGGTTTAGGATTAAGGGTTTAGGATTTAGGGGTTAGGGTTAGGGTTTAAGGTTTATGGTTTAGGATTTTGGGTTAGGATTTTGGGTTTAGGGTTTAGGGTTTAAGTTTAGGATTTAGAGTTTAGGATTTAAGGTTTAAGGGTTAGGGTTTAGGGTATAGAATTTAAGGTCGAGTGTTTAGGGTTTAGGATATAGGGTTTAGGATTTATGGTTCGGGTTTATAGTTTATGGTTTAGGGTTTAGGGTTTTGGGTTTAGGTTTTACGATCTTGGGTTTTGGGTTTAGGGTTTAGGATTTAGGGTTTAGGGTTTACGGTTTAGGCTTTAAGATTAAGGGTTTAGGATTTAGGGTTTAGGGTTAGGGTTGGGGTTTAGGGCTTTTGGTTTAGTATTTAGGGTTTAGGGTTAGGATTTAGGATTTAGGGTTTAAGGTTTAGGGTGTAGAGTTTAGGATTTAGGGTTTAAGGCTTAGGGTTTAGGGTATAGAGTTTAAGGTCTAGGATTTAGGGTTTAGGTTTATAATTTATGATATAGGGTTTAGGGTTTAGGGCATATGATTTAAGGCTTAGGATTTAGGGTTTAGGGTTTAGGATTTAGTGTTTAGGGTTTAGGGTTTAGCATATAGGGCATTCGATTTGAGGTTAGGGATTAGGGTTTGGAGTTTATGATTTAGCGTTTAGTGTTTAGGCTTACAGTTTAGAGTTTAGGATATAGGATTTAGGGTTTGGGGTTTATGGTTTTGGGTTTAGGGTTTAGGATTTATGGTTTAGGGTTTAAGGTTTAGGGTTTTGGGTTTAGGGTTTAGGATTTAGGGTCTAGGGTTTTGGGATTTTGGTTTAGGGTTTAGTATTTAAGGTTTAGGGTTTAGGATTTAAGGTTTTGGATTTAGGGTTTAGGGTTTAAGGTTTAGGGTTTTGGGTTTCGGGTTTAGCGTTTAGGAATTAGGGTTTAGGTTTTATAATTTAACGTTTAGGGATTTAGTTTGAGGGATATGGGTTTAGAGTTTAGTATTTAGGGTTTAGGGTTTAGAGTTTAGAGTTTGGATTTAGGAATTAGAGTTTAGGGTTAGGGTTAGTGTTTAGGGTTGGGTATTAGGATTTAGGGTTAGTTGTTTTGGATTTAGGATATATGGTTTAGTTTTAGTGTTTAGGGTTTTGAATTAAGGTTTAGGGTTTATGGTTTAGTGTTTAGGTTTAGGGTTTAGGGTTTATAGTTTAGGGTTTAAGGTTTTGTGTTTAGGGTTTAGGGTTTAGGGGTTAGGGTTTAGGATTTAGAGTTTAGAGTTTTGGTTTTAGGGTTTAGTGTTTAGGATTTAGGTTTAGGTTTTAGTGTTATGGTTTATGGCTTATGGTTTTGGGTTTAGGGCTTAGAATTTAGGGATAGGGTTTAGGGTTTAGGGTTTAGGGCTTAGAATTTAGGGATAGGGTTTAGGGTTTAGGGTTTAGGGCTTATAATTTAGGGATAGGGTTTAGGGTTTTGGGTTTAGGGTTTAAGGATTAGGGTTTAGGGTTTGTGTTTAGGATTTAGGATTTTGGAGTTTAGGATTTAAGGTTTAGGGTTTTGGATTTTAGGATTTTGGGTTTAGGGTTTAGGGTTTAGGTTTAGCTTTAGGGTTTTGGATTAGTGGCATAGGTTTTTTTTAGGGTTTAGGGTTTAGGGTTTAAGGTTTAATGTTTAGAGTTTAAGATATAAGGTTTAGGGTTCAAGTTTAGGGTGTATGGTTTAAAGTTTAGGGCTTCAGATTTAGGGTTAGGAATTAGGGTTTAGAGTTTAAGATTTAGGGTTTAGGGTTTAGCACTTACGGTTTAGAGTTTTAGATTTAGGGTATGGGGTTTAGGGTTTAGTGTTTACGGTTTAGGATTTAGGGTTTAGGGTTATGGTTTAGGGTTTATGGTTTAGAATTTAGAGTTTTGGGTTTGGTGTTTAAGGTTTAGGATTTATGGTCTAGGGTATTGCTTTTTTGGTTTTGGGTTTAGGGTTTAGTATTTAGTGTTTACGGTTTACGGTTTAGGGTTTAGGGTTTAGGGTTTAGGGTTTAGGGTCTAGGGTTTTGTGTTTTATGTTTAAGTTTTAGGGTTTAAGGTTTTGGGTTTAGGGTTTAAGTGTTAGGGCATAGGGTTTAGGGTTATGTTTTAGGGTTTATGGTTTTACTTTTAAGGTTAGGGATAAGGGTTTATAGTTTAGGGTTTAGGGTTTAGAGTTTAGAGTTTGGATTTACGGATTAGAGTTTAAGTTTTGGATCAGGGTTTAGGGTTTAGTGTTTAGGATTTAGGGTTAGGTGTTTAGGATTTAGGATATACGGTTTAGGGTTTAGGGTGTAGGGTTTATGGTTTAGGGTTTGTGATTCCAAGTTAGGATTTAGGGTTTGTGGTTCCAAGTTAGAGTTTAGTGTTTAGGGTTTAGAGTTTAGGGTTTATGGTTCCAAGTTAGGGTTTAGGGTTTAGGGTTCCAAGTTAGGGTTTAAAGCTTAGGGTTTATGGTTCCAAGTTAGAGTTTAGGGTTCCAAGTTAGGGTTTAGAGTTTAGGGTTTATGGTTAAGGGTTTAAGGTTTAGGGTTTTGGGTTTTGGATTTTGGGTTTAGTGGTTTAGGGTTTAGGGCTTAGGGTTTAGGGTTGGGGTTTAGGGTTTAGGGTTTAGGAGTTTAGGATTTATGGTTTAGGGTTTAGTGTTTTGGAGTTTAAAATATAAGGCTTAGGGTTTTGGATTTAGCTTTAGCTTTAGGGTTAGGATTAATGGCTTAGGTTTTTTTTTAGGGTTTCGGGTTTAGGGTTTAGGGTTAGGGTTTAAGATTTAGAGTTTAGGTTTAGGTTTAGGGTTTAGGGTTAGGAGTTTAGGATTTGGAGTTTATAGTTTAGGATTTATATTTAGGTATAAGGTTTAATATTTAGGATTTAAAGTTAATGGTTTATGGTTTAAGGTTTATAGTATAGGGTTTAGGGTTTTGGGTTTATGTTTTAGGGTGTAGGGTTTAGGGTTTAGAGTTTGGTATTTAAGGTTTAGGGTTTAGGGTTTAGTGTTTAGGCTTAGGGTTTAGGATTAATGGTTAGGGTTTAGAGTTTAGGGTTTAGGGTTTCGGACTTAGGGTTTAGGGTTTAGGGTTTAGAGTTTATGGTTTAGGGTTCCAAGTTTAGTGTTTAGGGTTTAGCATTTAGAGTTTGGTTTTAGGGTTTAGAGTTTAGGTTTAGGGTTAGGCTTTAGGGTTTAGGGTAAGGAATTTAGTATTTAGAATTTATAGTTTAGGCTTTAGGGTTTAACCGTTAGGGATAAGGGTTTAGGGTTTATGGTTTATAGTTTAGGGTTTAGGGTTTAGGGTTTGTGATTTAGGGTTTACGGTTTAATGTTTAGGTTTAGGGTTTAGTGTTTTGGATTTTGGGTTTAGTATTTAGGATTAATGGTTTAGGGTTAGGGTTTAGGGTTTAGGGTTTACGATTTAGGGATAGGGTGTTGGGTTTAGGGTTTTGGGATATGGTTTAGGTAGGGTTTGGGGTTTAGGGTTTAGGGTTTTAGGTTTTGGGTTTAGGGTTTAAGTGTTAGGGTTTAGGGTTTAGGGTTATGGTTTAGGGTTTATGGTTTTACTTTTAAGGTTAGGGATAAGGTTTTAGAGTTTATGATTTAGGGTTTAGCGTTTAGGGTTTAGAGTTTAGAGTTTAGAGTTTGGATTTACGGATTAGAGGTTAGGTTTAGGATCGGGGTTTAGGGTTTAGCACTTAGGATTTAGGGTTAGGTGTTTAGAATTTAGGATATACGGTTTAGGGTTTAGTGTTTAGGATTTAGGGTTTAGGGTTTAGGGTTTAGTGGTTGTGGTTCCAAGTTTATGTTTAGGGTTTAGAGTTCCAAGTTAGGGTATAGGGTTTAGGGTTTAGCATTTAGGTTTTGTGTTTCCAAGTTAGGGTTTAGAGTTTAGTGTTTATGGTTCCAAGTTAGGGTTTAGGGTTTAGGGTTCCAAGTTAGGGTTTATGGTTAAGGGTTTAGGGTTTAGGGTTTTGGGTTTTGGGTTTAGGGGTTAGGGGTTAGGGTTGAGGGGTTAGGATTTAGCGTTTAGAGTTTTTGATTTAAGGTTTAGTGTTTAGGGTTTAGTGCTTAGGTTTAGCGTTTAGGATTAATGGTTTAGGGTTGGGGTTTAGGGTTTAGGGTTTAGGAGTTTAGGATTTAGGGTTTAGGGCTTAGGGTTTTGGAGTTTAAAATATAGGGCTTAGGGTTTAGGGCTTAGGTTTAACTTTAGGGTTTAGGATTAATGGCTTAGGGTTTTTTTAGGGTTTGGGTTTTTTTTTTCGGTTTAAGGTTTAGAGTTTATGTTTAGGTTTAGCTTTTAGGGTTTAGGGCTAGGAGTTTAGGATTTGGAGTTTATAGTTTAGGGTTTAGGGTCTAGGTTTAGGTATAGAGTTTAACATTTAGGGTTTAGGGTTTAGGGTTTATTGTTTTGGGTTTAGGGTATAGGTTTTAGGGTTTTGGGTTTATGTTTTAGGGTGTTGGGTTTATTTTTAAGGGTTTAGGGTTTAGGGTTTAGAGTTTGGATTTGGGGTTTAGAGTTTAGGGTTTAGGGTTACGAGTTTAGGATTTTATAGTTTATAGTTTAGGGTTTAGGGTTTAGGTTTTGGTTTAGGGTTTAGGGTTTAAGGTTAGGGTTTAGGGGTTTAGGGTTTAAGGGTTAGAGTATTGGGGTAAGGGTTTAGGGTTTATGGTTTATGGTTTATGATTTAGGGTTTATTGTTAGGAGTTTAGGATTTAGGGTTTATAGTATAGGGTTTATCGTTTTAGGGTTTAGCAATTAGACTTTGGATTTAGGATTTAGAGTTTAGGTTTAGGGTTAGGGTTTAGGGTTTAGGGTAGGGAGTTTAGGATTTAGAGTTTATTGTTTATGGTTTAGGGTTTAGGTTTAGGTTTAGGTTTAGCATTTAGGTTTTAAAGGTTAGGGTCTAGGGATAAGGGTTTAGGGTTTATGGTTTATGTTTTACGGTTTAGTGTTTAGAGTTTGGGATTTAGTGTTTACGATTTAATATTTAGGTTTAGGGTTTAGGGTTTAGGATTTAAGGTTTTGGATTTAGGCTTTAGGGTTTAAGGTATAGGGTTTTGGGTTTCGGGTTTAACATTTAGGAATTAGGGTTTAGGTTTTATAATTTAGAGTTTAGGGCTTTAGTTTTAGGGATAGGGATAAGGGTTTAGAGTTTAGTATTTAGGGTTTAGGGTTTAGAGTTTAGAGTTTGGATTTAGGAATTAGAGTTTAGGGTTAGGGTTAGGGTTTAGGGTTGGGTATTAGGATTTAGGGTTAGGTGTTTTGGATTTAGGATATATGGTTTAGGTTTAGGGTTTAGGGTTTAGGGTTTTGAATTAGGGTTTGGGGTTTAGGGTTTAGTGTTTAGGGTTTAAGGTTTTGTGTTTAGGGTTTAGCATTTAAGGTTTAAGGTTTATAGTTCCAAGTTAGTGTTTAGAGTTTAGGGATTATGGTTTATGGTTTAGGGTTTAGGGTTTAAGGTATAGGATTTAGGGTTTAGTGTTTAGGGTTTAGGATTTAGGGTTTAGGGTTTAGTGTTATGGTTTAAGGCTTATGGTTTTGGGGTTAGGATTTAGAGTTTAGAGTTTTGGTTTTAGGGTTTAGGATTTAGGTTTAGGGTTTAGTGTTATGGTTTAAGGCTTATGGTTTAGGGTTTAGGGCTTAGAATTTAGGGATAGGGTTTAGGGTTTAAGGTTTAGGAATTACAATTTAGAGTTTAGGATTTAGGGTTTGGTGTTTAGGGTTTAGGTTTAGGGTTTTATAGTTTAGGGTTTAGGGTTTAGGATTTAGTGTTTAGGATTTAGGGTTTAGGGTTTATGGTTTAGGGTTTAGGATTAAGGGTTTAGGATTTAGGGGTTAGGGTTAGGGTTTAAGGTTTATGGTTTAGGATTTTGGGTTAGGATTTAGGGTTTAGGGTTTAGGGTTTAAGTTTAGGATTTAGGGTTTAGGGTTAGGGTTTAGGTTTTAGAGTTTAGGATTTAAGGTTTAAGGGTTAGGGTTTAGGGTATAGAATTTAAGGTCTAGGGTTTAGGGTTTAGGATTTATGGTTCGGGTTTATTGTTTATGGTTTAGGGTTTTGGGTTTTGGGTTTAGGTTTTACGATCTTGGGTTTTGGGTTTATGGTTTAGGCTTTAGGGTTTAGGGTTTAGGATTTAGGGTTTAGGATTTAAGATTAAGGGTTTAGGATTTAGGGTTTAGGGTTAGGGTTAGGGTTTAGGGCTTCTAGTTTAGGATTTAGGGTTTAGGGTTTAAGGTTTAGGGTTACAATTTAGGGTGTAGAGTTTAGGATTTAGGGTTTAAGGCTTTGGGTTTGGGGTATAGAGTTTAAGGTCTAGGATTTAGGGTTCGGGTTTATAGTTTATGTAATAGGGTTTAGAGTTTTGGGTTTAGGGCTTAGGGCATATGATTTAAGGCTTAGGATTTACCGTTTAGGGTTTAGTGTTTAGATTTAGGGTTTAGGGTTTAGAGTTTAGGGTTTAAGGTTTTGTGTTTAGGGTTTTGGGTTTAGGGATTAGGGGTTAGGATTTAGAGTTTAGAGTTTTGGTTTTAGGGTTTAATTGTTTAGGGTTTAGGATTTAGGTTTAGGGTTTAGTGTTATGGTTTAAGGCTTATGGTTTAGGGTTTAGGGCTTAGAATTTAGGGATAGGGTTTAGGGTTTAGGGTTTAGGGTTTAGAATTTAGGGATAGGGTTTAGGGTTTAAGGTTTAGGGTTTAGGGTTTGTGTTTAGGGTTTAGGATTTTGGAGTTTAGGATTTAAGGTTTAGGGTTTTCGAGTTTGGGATTTTGGGTTTAGGGTTTAGGATTAGTGGCATAGGTTTTTTTTAGTGTTTACGGTTTACGATTTAGGGTTTAGTGTTTAGGGTTTAAGATATAGGGTTTAGGGTTCAAGTTTAGGGTGTATGGTTTAAAGTTTAGGGCTTCAAATTTAGGTGTAGGAATTAGGGTTTAGAGTTTAAGATTTAGGGTTTAGGGTTTAGCGCTTACAGTTTAGAGTTTTAGATTTAGGGTATGGGGTTTAGTGTTTAGTGTTTACGGTTTAGGATTTAGGGTTTAGGTTTATGGTTTAGGGTTTATGGTTTAGAATTTAGAGTTTTGGGCTTGGTGTTTAAGGTTTAGGATTTATGGTCTAGGGTTTTGCTCTTTTGGTTTTGGGTTTAGGGTTTAGTATTTAGTGTTTACGGTTTATGGTTTATGGTTTAGGGTTTAGGGTTTAGGGTTTAGGGTTTAGGGTCTAGGGTTTTGTGTTTTGTGTTTAGGGTTTAAGTGTTAGGGCTTAGGGTTTAGGGTTATGTTTAAGGGTTTATGGTTTTACTTTTAAGGTTAGGGATAAGGGTTTATAGTTTAGTGTTTAAGGTTTAGAATTTAGAGTTTGGATTTACGGATTAGAGTTTAAGTTTTGGATCAGGGTTTAGGGTTTAGTGTTTAGGATTTAGGGTTAGGTGTTTAGGATTTAGGATATACGTTTTAGGGTTTAGGGTGTAGGGTTTATGGTTTAGGGTTTGTGGTTCCAAGTTAGGGTTTAGGGTTTGTGGTTCCAAGTTAGAGTTTAGTGCTTAGGGTTTAGAGTTTAGGGTTTTTGGTTCCAAGTTAGGGTTTAGGGGTTAGGGTTCCAAGTTAGGGTTTAGAGTTTAGGGTTTATGGTCCCAAGTTAGGGTTTAGGGTTTAGGGTTCCAAGTTAGGGTTTAGAGTTTAGGGTTTATGGTTAAGGGTTTAAGGTTTAGGGTTTTGGGTTTTGGATTTTGGGTTTAGGGGTTTAGGGTTTAGGGTTTAGGGCTTAGGGTTTAGGGTTGGGGTTTAGGGTTTAGGGTTTAGGAGTTTAGGATTTATGGTTTAGGATTTAGTGTTTTGGAGTTTAAAATATAAGGCTTAGGGTTTTGTATTTAGCTTTAGCTTTAGGGTTAGGATTAATGGCTTAGGTTTATTTTTTTTTAGGGTTTAGGGTTCGGGTTTAAGGTTTAGAGTTTAGGTTTAGGTTTAGGGTTTTGGGTTAGGAGTTTAGGATTTGGAGTTTATAGTTTAGGGTTTAGGGTTTAGGTTTAGGTATAAGGTTTAACATTTAGGATTTAAAGTTTGTGGTTTATGGTTTAGGGTTTATAGTATAGGGTTTAGGGTTTAGGGTTTAGGGTTTAGAGTTTGGTATTTAAGGTTTAGGGTTTAGGGTTTAGTGTTTAGGATTAGGGTTTAGGATTAATGGTTAGGGTTTGGAGTTTAGGGTTTAGGTTTTCAGACCTAGGGTTTAGGGTTTAGGGTTTAGAGTTTATGGTTTAGGGTTCCAAGTTTAGTGTTTAGGGTTTAGCATTTAGAGTTTAGGTTTAGGGTTTGGCTTCAGGGTTTAGGGTAAGGAATTTAGTATTTAGAATTTATAGTTTAGGCTTTGGGGTTTAAGCGTTAGGGGTAAGGGTTTAGGGTTTATGGTTTATAGTTTAGGGTTTAGGGTTTAGGGTTTGGG
Source organism: Solanum acaule (assembly GCA_036250505.1). Taxonomy (NCBI): domain Eukaryota; kingdom Viridiplantae; phylum Streptophyta; class Magnoliopsida; order Solanales; family Solanaceae; genus Solanum; species Solanum acaule. Next base: position 1,102 of record JAJOOR010008764.1, on the reverse strand, counting down.
ATTTAGGGTTTACGGTTTAATGTTTAGGTTTAGGGTTTAGTGTTTTGGATTTTGGGTTTAGTGTTTAGGATTAATGGTTTAGGGTTAGGGTTTAGGGTTTAGGGTTTATGATTTAGGGATAGGGTGTAGGGTTTAGGGTTTAGGGATATGATTTAGGGTTTGGGTTTTAGGGTTTAGGGTTTTAGGTTTTGGGTTTAGGGTTTAAGTGTTAGGGTTTAGGGTTTAGGGTTATGGTTTAGGGTTTATGGTTTTACTTTTAAGGTTAGGGATAAGGTTTTATAGTTTATGATTTAGGGTTTAGCGTTTAGGGTTTAGAGTTTAGAGTTTAGAGTTTGGATTTACGGATTAGAGTTTAGGTTTAGGATCGGGGTTTAGGGTTTAGCATTTAGGATTTAGGGTTAGGTGTTTAGAATTTAGGATATACGGTTTAGGGTTTAGTGTTTAGGATTTAGGGTTTAGGGTTTAGTGTTTAGAGTTTAGTGGTTGTGGTTCCAAGTTTATGTTTAGGGTTTAGAGTTCCAAGTTAGGGTATAGGGTTTAGGGTTTAGCATTTAGGGTTTGTGTTTCCAAGTTAGGGTTTAGTGTTTAGGGTTTAGAGTTTAGTGTTTATGGTTCCAAGTTAGGGTTTAGGGTTTAGGGTTCCAAGTTAGTGTTTATGGTTAAGGGTTTAGGGTTTAGGGTTTTGGGTTTTGGGTTTAGGGGTTAGGGGTTAGGGTTCAGGGGTTAGGATTTACGATTTAGAGTTTTTGATTTAAGGTTTAGTGTTTAGGGTTTAGTGCTTAGGTTTAGGGTTTAGGATTAATGGTTTAGGGTTTAGGGTTTAGGGTTTAGGGTTTAGGGTTTAGAGTTTAGGGCTTAGGGTTTAGTGTTATGGTTTAAGGCTTATGGTTTAGGGGTTAGGGGTTAGGATTTAGAGTTTAGAGTTTTGGTTTTAGGGTTTAGTGTTTAGGGTTTAGGATTTAGGTTTAGGGTTTAGTGTTATGGTTTAAGGCTTATGGTTTAGGGTTTAGGGCTTAGAATTTAGGGATAGGGTTTAGGATTTATGGTTTAGGGCTTAGAATTTAGGGATAGGGTTTAGGGTTTTGGGTTTAGGGTTTAAGGT
>JAJOOR010008763.1:0-29378 GCA_036250505.1 Solanum acaule | reverse complement strand
GGGGGGGGGGGGGGGGGGGGGTGATTATAAATTAAATTCAACAGTTGAGCAATTACTTTAGGGTGCATGGGAGCCACATTTAACATTTAATTCAGAAGATATAAGAGACCTTTTGAAGGAGTATTATTTTATTTTGTATTACATATATACCAATATATATTATTATTAAATGTTGTGATAAAGTAGTACGTACTTAATTATTTAATCTTAATAAAAAAAATTAAATTTGAGTTTTAGATATAAAGTCACCTTCGATAAGGAGCACTAGCTTTATCCTTGAAGTCGGATTTCCTAGAATAAATTTAAATTACCATGACCTTGAAGTGATTATTTTAAAAAAAAAAGACAACTCAATACACTAAAGCTTCCACTATGTTCAAGGTCCAAAGAAGCGCCCGTCCATAATTAAGGAGCTATTGTACCCCCCTCACCCCACCCCCACCTGCATGCACTTCACCTAACTTTCCACAACTGCTTAAAAAAGTTATTAAGCTAATTAAGTATATAACAATAACAACATACATATAATATATTCAATATAATTTTACACGTAACTATAAAGAAGGTTAAGTTTACATAGATTTTACTTTTACTTTTATGAGGTAAATAAGTTGTTTCCGATAGATTGTCGGCTCAACAAAAAGTATTTATGAAAACAAAAAATTTAAAAATACAAGAATAAAAAGTCTTCCTGTTTTAAAAACATTTATTCTATGGCCACCAACTACAAAGTGCTAAAAGTTATTAGGTGATAACTACATATCTACCCAAAAAGAGAGACAGAAATCAAATATATTTATATACATTAAATTTTGTGCACAAAAAGTTTTTACATTATCAAAGGATACTTACAGCTATGCCTCTATAAAAACTGAGATCTGTAAAAAGTAAAAATAAAGGCAAATTATATGTTACAAAAAGTAAACATGACCTTAAAAAAAAACTTTTATACATAATAGTGTATATAACTTAAACTATTTGTAATATCCATGTCTATGCTTTATCACTCTAGGTTTTGTGATTTGATTGCTAATATATATACTAGCTTAAGTATATCAAACTTGACCAAAAAAAAAAGGACATGTTAATTGCTGGTGAAAAAAATATACATATAAAGAAGCGATCTGTATCAGAAGTTTCTTCATTTTCACGAATATTTGAAACACGAGACTCTGCTTAAGAATGAAGGATTTATCTCACCATGCGTCATTTGTGGCCTCCTTATTGGTTGATGTTTACATGAAATTTCACCAAGGTTCCCATATGACATCCCTTCAATTAAAATGAGACAAGAGAATAAAGATGTTATGATGAGTAATTTAATAATAGATATATCTGAATAGTCAGAATTCTCTGTAACAATATTTTATCGTAATGGCCAATTATTTTGTTATAACAGTCAAAATATTTGAACAAACGATGTTATTATAAAGATGTTGGATTGTAATTAATTTCACGTAAGGAAAAAAAATTAAGAAAAACTTACCACCAAGTCTCGTCGTACTCGCATTTCGATTTGTAATTATTTGTTCTACCATCCCACTCTGGCAAGCTAGTTGAATTCTTGAAATTCAAAATTAAATCATCACATGATAGATACAACTCTCTTTTGTAGCGACTGTTGGTACCTTGATTTATTATTTTAGCTTCTATTCTCAAATCAATTAACAAGTTGTCACCTCTTCTCAAATCTCGAGCCATTTCATTAACCACAAGTCCTCCTATTTTCACCTGATTTGGATTTGGAATATTAGAATCGACATGAAATTTAGCATTACTTTTTCTAGACACATTAAAAGGTGCGCTGAACGACGATTCGAGTAGTTGTAGCTTGTACATCAAGCTAGTTGATATGTACTCAAAACTAATTTCCACTTTCCTATTTGAATTCCTCACACTCACATCTACTTCCCAATCCACTGTTAATTTATTAGTGGGATTTGATATGTTGAAAGAATGTACAATAAATGATACAACCTCAAATGAAGGGTAATATGCGTAATTTTTCCAAATTTGAACTACGAAAAAAATACTGAAACTCAATATTAGAACGATGATAAGGCAAAAAAGGACACGACAAAAAGTTATAATTTTTCGTCGTGGAGGAGATACGTTAGATAATTGGGGTTGCAAGATATTATTATTGTTGTTGTTATTATTGTTGTCATCGTTATAGTAATTGGATTGGTAATTTGGGTGGTAATAATAGGGGTATTGATATGGATATTGATCATATGGTGGAGGATAGTGGTAGGCAGGATTGGGATAAGGCGAGGCAAAATTACGATTCAATTGAGAAAATTGTTCAGGATAACCTAAAACAGGTTTTGTTTCATCTTTTTTATCATCACCTGAAGAATCTGTCATGGTTATAATTCGTCCCCTTTCCCCCTTTCTTTTATCAAAAAGAAAGGGAGAGAGGACGATTTGGTTTCTTTCTCAGAGATTTTAGGAGAGAAGGAAGATTCAGAAATTACAGAAATATAAGTTGGAAAAAATACAAAGGCGGAATTTTTGGAATTAAAATGTGGAAGAGAGAACTCAAGTAAGAAATATTTTTTTGTCCATTTTAAATTATTGTCACGAAATTAATTATATATATAAAGTATTTTCTTCGGATCGAGATGAATTTGAATTCTCAATATTGTGAGGACTATAGAAGTGCTAAAAATATCCACTTGTTTTACACTTATATTACTCGTTTAGGACGCGCAATTAATTTAATATTTGACATTTAGATTTATCACGAATTTCAAATAAAAATAATTATGAATTTCATCATCATCATCATCATCATCATCATCATCATCATCATCATCATCATCATCATCATCATCATCATCATCATCATCATCATCATCATCATCATCATCATTAATGGTCAATATTTGGAGAAATGGGCATTGCCCTCAATTGGTGTGTAGTATATATCTACATAAAATAAATATGCAGATCAAATTGAAACAATATAGTTCTACCTCCTTCAAATTCAGAACCTAACTCAAGAGATGAGAATTGTCTAAAATTATATACGGAATGTAGATAATTAATATAAATCAGAAAAAAGATCAATTGGGGTGGACCTTGTTTTGATATATCATGTTAAATAAATGAATCTTGACTATAACTTAACCGGAAAATTATTTTAAGAGGTAAGAATTACTCGAAATTGTATTAAGAAAACCACTCATCCGTGTTATAAAATAATATATCACTCACAACAAGATAAACTACGTACTCGTTAAATGATATAATTTATCACTCACAATGAAAATTGAGACAAGAAAAAACATTTGCCTAACATAATTAATCTCCCACTATTATTAGCCTTCAATTTATAAACCTTTGCTCGATCGTAGGAATAATGGTGCAATTTTTCCATTTTGAAATACAGGAAAATTATTAAGGGTCGTTTGGTAGTGTGTTAGAAAAATAATGTATGCATTAACTTTTGTAGTACTGAGTGACAAATTCAAAATTTTAAAGTTTAAAATTTTAACTTTTTTTTAAAAGCTAGTTTATAATTCTTCTATTCTTATAATAAATTATTTATAAATAATAAGTGATTTTTTTCGATCTTCTAGTCTATCTATAAGAGGAGATCAAATGAAAAACGTAACCAAATCTAAAATTTAACCCAAAGTAATTAATTATATATGTCAAATTCGTAATTAGAACTCTAGTTACGTCCCTATAACCTGCTTTTCACCCAACAAATATATATTGTTCTACCCATGAAAATTTGCGTATTTTAATAGTGAAATACTAAACGGTGTTAATTTACTATGTAGCCAAGCGCCAAATTAAATAAAAATATATATCAATTAACCCTCCTCCATTTTTTTTATCTTATTTTTTTCTTTCCTTTTATGGATCTACTAGAAATTTAAGTTACTCCATTAGGTACTATAATATGTGTTGCATCATGAAATGAAAAAAAAAAAAAAAAAATTGTCCCATCTTTTTAAATAATAATAATAATAATGTGACGCGATCACAAAGGTTCAACTTAATACTTCTAACAGACAACAAAAGATAGACGAGAAAAGAGGAAAACATATGGCAAGGTAATATCCAAAAATAAATTACTTTGTATATTTCAGAAACATGATACAAAGTGATGAAATGATTTTATTTCAATCAAGATATGACAATTACAACATTATAATAAAAAGGGAAAAGGGTCAAAAATGCCCTTAAACTATGAGAAAGGAATAAAAATGCCCTCCGTTTGTAGTTTGGTCCACAAATGTCTTTATCGACAATATTTTGGTCCAAAATGCCCTTATTGTTATTTAATGAGTCAAAATGCTCATTTTCCAAATAAAATATATTATTTGTTTTCTTTTTTAATACATTCTTTTTCTAATAATATTTTTAAAATTACCAAATATTTATCTTACTTCAATTCAGAAAAAAATAAAAAATAAAAAAAATTCTTTATTTTATTATAATTATTTTTTATGATGGATATACTATGATCTTATATATATCATGACATATATTATCTGTCGAAAGGGTACATGAAGTTATTCTATTTTAACTGATAAAATGAGATTAAGAAGAAAAAAAAAATCCTACTTTTTATTTGTTAAAGTGATTTTAAAAGAAGAAAACAAGAACAATGTTCTTTAATAATATGTTAATTAGGGAGAAGATTAAATTAAAAAGAAAAGGATATATATTTATTCGGAAAAGGGCATTTTTGACCCATTTAGTAACTATAGAGGCATTTCTGGACCAAAGTATTGATGGCAAAGGCATTTTTGAGTCAAACTATAAACGAAGGATATTTTTATTCCTTTCACATAGTTTAAGGGTAATTTTTACCCTTTTCCCTAAAAAAAATTAAATGCATTACACACTTTACATCCTTTATTTAATCAACAGTGCAGTAAATAACTAAATAATATCGAAACAATACAATAAAAGAACTTCAAAAAAACTACTCTTATAAACTAGAGTACCATGTTTCTTACATCTATTTAAGGTCCTTTCCAGGTTTTCCCTTCAAAAAACTCAGCTAGCATTCGTTCAAGATCTTCTGGAGTGTATCTGATATACTTCTGCGGATTTTTACCACCCTCGATCATTGGCCTAATCACATAACATTAAGTTAACGTTCGTATGGATGAACAGAACAAAAATGACATTGGATAGACGCAATTTCAAAACATAATGCTTGGAGAGAAAGATTAGGAGTTCTGAGTTCTATTGATTTCCAAAGTAGTGTTAAGCAAGTCCAAGTAAGCATTACCCGAAACGCTTGGCAAAAGACCTGTAGGCAGGCAATAGGACTTCAGCAACTGCTAGCCTTAAAGACTCGCGCAACTCACTGTCAGGAACTGTCCATTGAGATTGCCTCTGATGAATTTCCTCAAATAACATGTTGAACGTCTTAAACCTATCTTTCACCGTGGACCTTGAGATACCAGTGTTGCTACTGACAACTTCACCAGTAAATGAAGAATTCCCACCTGGTGAAGCTCCTTGGACGGAGAGAGTCTGCAGAATCTGCAGCAGGATTGTATAATGTTACTACTTTGTAAAACACAAATATAAAATGATACAGTAAAAAGAATGTCGATCAAACTACAGAGATAGCAAGCAAACCTTAGACCAAGAGATCCTCTTGTACTGATTTGCATGCTGCTGGACTACCCTTCTATGAATTTGAACCCAATCATCACCAAGCACGTCCTTTGCTTCGGACCTATACCATCATAGAACGTGCAAAGATAAATTTTGTAGTAAACTAAACAGCTCATTATCTCAAGTAACATCTTAACGTACCTGCGAACAGATCTTACAATATAGTGAATGTTGTTCATTAGAAATAGTTGAGTCAATGCAGGATCTTTGTATTGCTTAGATTTCCCATCCAAGTTACTCTGAAGAGCTTGCAATATCCGTGTGGTTATAACTCCCAACTGGTCTTTGGAATTACCATCATCAGCATCTCCGAAAAGTTGCTTTAGAGTTGATTGATAACTGTCCACAGTCAATAGATAATACTGAGATATTTCAAAGCTTTAAACAGAAAAAGAAATGAATGTACAGTTCCACCAGATCAGATAAGTTAATTGTTTCCGGTAGACAAGGGAAGTGATGCAATCAAAAGAGGAAGAAATACGAAGATGGAACATATCAAGATCGAAAATCCATATCAAGAATGATCAGCGATATCAGCCAGAGTACAATATATAGAAACTCTCAATTTTCAACAAAAGAAGAATGTAAGATAAAGATCGGAGAGCATTGTGAAGACTTACTCAAATAAAAACTTAACATAATTAATCACATAACTAGTTAAAGGATGGACAGTTCCATCAAGTACAGCAGTCTTGGTGGCATCTTTTTCTACTGCTTCTTCAAAATCCACAAAGGTCTCTTGCGCTGTCTCAGCCAGACGATTAGTCAACACTTTAGCAGCTTCTCGCATTTCACTGCAATATTGGCTTCCAAAAATATTATCCATCTGTCACACCAACAAAATTCCCCTTCCACAGGGAAGGATAATGGAGAGAAATACCAAAATTAGTACAAGTTAGAACGAAGATTTTCCAAAAGCAAAGATAAGGAGACATAGATATCTTCTCGGTCATTTCATCGTACCTCTGACTGAAGTTCTCTCATTATCTCATACATATCTAGAAGGACAAATAGTTTTTCAGGCGATCGTTTGCTTTTGGCAATGGCCTCTCCAAAGCTAAGCAACACCGCGACACTATTTCCAGTAACCTCTGCAAAACATTGATCTCTAAAACTATCCTGACCTTCAAAAATTTGATCAGAGACTTTCTTCTCTGCAGCAAATAAAAGCCTTACCTGTGTCAAAAACGACGAATAGGTTATAACAAGGTGGAAAAAAAGGATCAAATCAAAATTAGATGATGAGACAGCGCTTACAGATATCCTCATGTAGTGAATCCAGTTTCCTATTTTTGCCTCTAAAACTTCCCACTGCATTTTCTGTACATCCTCTTTACCAAGTCTTTCCACACCTAGTTTTTTAAGACTCTGCTCCATGACTAACGAACGTATTTCACTGGATACAAACAGGATGTGTGGGAAATGCAAATGACATGAGACATAATAGCATATCCACGAAAAAAACTACTTTGTCATATAAAAGATGATCATAGTAAAAGATTATGATCAACTTGAGCGCATCCTTCATTCCAAGCTTTATTTCTATGGTAATTGGAAGATCAGGATTTCTCACTCCTGCAAATATTCCATTATTTAAGGAGATAACTTACTTATAAATAGTATACAGTTGCTGTTGATGACCGGCCTGAATCATTTGCTGAGCCAAATCATGTAACAAGGGAAGTATTCTAGGTGGGATGAGATCCGGAGGATGGTAAACAACTGTTTCTAAACTTCTTTGGTGCTCTTTTGCTCCAGCACCATCACCCTTACTATCTGATCCTGTAGACGGTCTCAGAGATTGGGGGAGGCAATCGAAAAGACGATCAGGTTCCACAGGTTTACTGCAATTAATATAAGTAGTGAACTTAAAAAGCTATAAAAGAGTTCTACTTTTACATGGATCAGGCAATGTTTATCTTAGCAGGTCTCAATATCACAATGTAAAACATATGAAGAAATTTTAAAAAACGAAAAAAAGTTGTATGCATTGAGAAAAAGAAATAAGTACTATAGTAAATTACAGACCTGTACAAGTTTAGAAGCTGACGAAACTCTTCTTCAAGCTTAAGAACAGACTTTGCGAGTAAACTGGAAATATGATTAATCATACCAATACTACTCTTAAGGCCTTTCGTACTGCTGAAAAATTTAACAATACTCCTTAGTTGATTAACTGCTTCCAGATAACTTTCCAAATCCTCATGTGGCCCTCGTAATATTTTGGCCTCCGTCTGTAAAGTCCAAAGAGAATTTAAGTTGTAATACTCACGTAAAGATACACGATTCATGACATAGAATGACTAATTGAAACAAAAGAAGTAATCCTCAAATGGACTATTGTTTATTTTACATTGTTTTACTTCCGTGTATGCATGTGTACAACAAACTAACTTTGCGTATTCGTAGTGCAATACTCAGCAAAATTCAGAGTGAATATGCAACGAAATTTCCAAAAACAGAGCGCACCAAAAGCAAAATGTGACAGAAGAAGTACCCAAAATAAGACGAACCTGGCGTGCGAGATCGAATTGACCTAATATCGATTCAGCTACCTTCAATGTCTTGTCAATATTCTCATGTGCTTTTCTAATCGAATGCGTCCTTATCTTTTTTTTCCATCAACGAAAAAAAGAAAAATTAATCATCAAATTAGATATACAAACAAATCACATTTATTCAAATCTACCAAAACGTCACATACAGAGATAGATAAACTCAGACGATTACGCAAATACCTGAGTAGGACGCATTGCGGTTTCGAGGGCGGAGAGGCGGTGATCAAAGGAACCGAGAATGGAGATCATATTATCAGTAATTGTTTGGCTTTTCTGCATCGATTCGTTCATAAATCCTGATCTCTCTTTCAAATTCTCCATTACCACTGCGTAAGACGCCATTGTTATCTGTTTTCGTTAGCTTCTCCAACGAAAAAATGGAAATCAAATGTTAGATGACAGATTTTACAGAGAAACGAAAAGGAAACTGTATGGCTTTATATGAAAAAATATTTGCGACAAATTATTAGTTTCGTGTCCAAATACTTACAAGATCCAAATGTATTTAAATTAATAATTACCCATAATGTCTTAATAATTCAATAAGACTTCCCGGAAATTTTACAAAAAATTCTCCCGGAAAAGAAAAAATGCAAAAATACACCAAATTTTAGTGTATTTTAGAGGGAATAAACACTTATTTTCAGTTTTATTAGTGAATCTTTATCAATGGGTTAATTTCAGGACTATATTTTGATATGCTAATTATATTTATAGAATTTACCTTGGTTGAAAGAAATGTTTCAAAATAGTTCCACAATTATATTTATTAGTTTAGATGTCTGCATTATTTAGTTCAATATATTAGTATCTAGACTAGACTAGATATTAATGATGTAATATAATTAGAAATTTAGAAGTTAAACGCAAAAAGATGAGACATAGAAATATTTTCTCGTTCCATTTTTTGTGTAAGTTAATATATTTGAGTTAGATTTGATTTTTTTTTAAGTATAATTATTTTTAAGTTATTAACTATATAAACTTAGAGTATCTTTATGTTATTTTTAAATATATAAATTAAATTTTTAAAAAGTTAATAATTTATATTCAAACTTAAAAACAAAATTACAAATCTCTTCACAAAAATTAGAAAAGAGTATTTCATAAAAGCTGCGAAGTAACTTACGAAGCTTCATTTCTAACTACTTGTCTGGATAGGTTATTATGTGGTATAATATAATGTTTGTTTTTACGGTGACTTAAATTTTACTGAATTATTTTATCGAATCAATTTTTATGTAATGTTTTTTAGAAAAAAAGTCCTATTCTAAAAAATTGACGAAAGTCATTTCCAAAGCATAACATTCTTCCTTTTTCTTTCCATAGCTTTCTTCTCAATAATTATTATTATTGTTATTAATAATTGTTAATATTAATAATGGCAACAATTTGCTCCTTTTTTGTTGGAAACTTTATTCCCGAAAAACAAAAAAAGGTTCGTACATTTTTATTTTGTTTTTGCCACAATTAATTATATAGTGTACTGGAAATCACTTTCTTCCTTATGAAATGAAGTGGAATGGCATATGGCCCCTTTTTTTAGCAATATATACATTTTTATGTTGCTTTTGCCACATCTATTAGTTTAATACTCCCTCCGTCTCATTTTATATGTCAATTTTTTATTTTGCACTTACATTAAAAAATGATGTAACTTCACCGTTCTATCCTTATTTAATTTTTTTGGAACTCAAGTTTTCAATTAATGAATATGAATTAATTTATTTTGATTAATTAATTTAACCAATGAACATGAATTATTTACTTAGCTTTTCTAAGTTGGTCAAATGTATATTTTCAAGGCTAATAACTCACAAGGATAAAAAAAGAACAATATAGTAATTTATGCATTGATTTTATGAAATGACAAGTATTATGGACCAACTATTTATAGAAAGGAATGACATATAAAATGGGACGAAGCGAGTATAGTGTACTGGTACAAAACATATTAATTGAAGCAAGAACAACTATAAAAGGAGAGGTGAAAAGAGATTTAATTGTGCTAAGCATTAGTTTAAATTTGATATTGTGTTAGGTTGGATCATCGAGGGATAAGTTGTTTTGAGTTGGGTTAGAATTTTATGTGGATCAGTTATTTAAATATATATCATATAATTTTACCTTTTATCAAGGGATAATATTAAGATTGAAAATAACGTTTGAGTTCAAATGCAAGTTGCTACATTTTTTTATAAATATATTTCTGAAAAGATCAAGGGGCGTTTACCCTTGTTTTTCTTAATAAATATTTTTTAAAAAGAACGTCACCGTCACCGACTTGTCGAGTCCATCATTTTTGGGTCGGTTTTAGTCAAAATAACGAGTGCTTCCGTCGATTTTAACCTTAGGTTTCGACATATTTTTTTGTAGTGATTTAACAAGGCTCTGCAAAATTTTCTTTTTTCTAAATATGCTAGTGCCTAAGACTCAGGTAGACCACTCTGGTGGTGCCTAATTAGTAATTACTGCCTACTCATTAGCTTTGCCAACCCAATTTCCTTCTTGTTAAAGTAATAGTATCTGAATTTTGTTAAATAGGTCATCTATACACTAAAATAATCCAGGGGTATTCTTGGTGTGGTTTGACTTGCTTAAAAATAAATTAAACCAATTAAGTTGATTTTTTAAATCAACCAAACTAATATTGAGTAATTAATTAAGCACTTAGAGTACAATACCAAGATAGATTTGCCCACTCTACTGCTATCTAATTAACTAACTTTGCCAACCCAAATTATGTGTTGTTAAACTTGGTTAGAACATAGAAATACAAACGTTGTCTTAATAATTCAATAAGACTTGCGGGAGATTTTACAAAAATAAAAGAAAAAATGCAACACTAAATAAGATAGTACACCAAATTTTAATTTCCATATTTTTAAGAAATAAGTAGTGTATTTTAGAGGGAATAAACACTTTTATTTTCAGTTTTATTAGTGAATCTTTATCAATGGGTTAATTTCAGGACTATATTTTCATATGCTTATTATATTTATAGAATTTACTTAGATGTCTGCATTATTTAGTTCAATATATTAGTATCTAGACTAGACTAGATATTAATGATGTAATGTAATTAGAAATTTAGAAGTTAAACGCAAAAAGATAAAGACAGAGAAATATTTTCTCGTTCCATTTTTTGTGTAAGTATTAATATTTGAGTTAGATTTGATTTTTTTAAGTATACATATTTTAATTTATTAACTATATAAACTTATAGTATCTTTATGTTATTTTTAAATATATAAATTAAAAATTTTAAAAGTTAATAATTTATATTCAAACTTAAAAACTAAATTACAAATCTCTTCACAAAAATTAGAAAAGAGTATTTCATAAAAGTTGCGAAGCAGAACTTACTAAGTTTCGTTTCTAACAAGGATAGGTTATTATCTGGTATAATATAATATTTGTTTTGATGGTGACTTAAATTTTACTGAATTATTTTACCGAATTAATTGTTATGTAATGTTTAAAAGTCCTATTCTATATAACTATCGATTTATTATGATTGTGTCATAATCTTTTTATAAATATATATGTTTTGTCTTTGCTTATATTAAATAATAATTATTATTATTATTATAATTTATTCTTTATCCAGCCCTTTTTTTTCCTAATAACTTTATCATGCATTCTATTTTTTTAGATTTATCCTTTGGATAGCTAATATAAGATATTATGTAACGACGAAAAAAATATATGTAAACGATCAAAGATAAAATATAATCCGAGAAATCATATGTAACAACCATTGAACCAAGCTGTTAGAACAGTGAAACGTTATTTTTCCCTTTACTTCCTTTTGAATCTGTTTAATAATCAAAAATAATTTTGAATACAAATTAGGATGAAAAAGTGATTTCAATTTATGTTGTTCGGACTCTATAAAAATATCGATGGGTGCGTGTCAGATCTTTTAAAAATAGTGTATTTTTGAAGAATCCGACACGGGTATGGTAACATTTTTGAAAGTCCAAAGCAATATCAGTTTAAAAGTGAATTGGTTATAATTAGTTTACTCAGTTATTTTTTTTTTAGTTCAAATTATATGTTCTTATAGTTAGTCTGCAATTGACCTATGTATTATTTGTAATTTAATATATTCGGCTAGTTTAAATTCATATTATGTAGGATTCATTTAAGGGTGAAAATGCTTCTAGTCAAAAAGTTTCCAGCTCCATGATTTAAGAATAGAAACGTTTTTTATGAAAATTTATAAATTTTCATGATTTGAACATGAAAAATTCATAGGATTGACCGACTAATTCAGATTGAGGTTGTGTAAAATTCATTCAATAGTCAAAGGATTCCTTATTAAAAAATTGTCAATCCCCGTGATATAAATTTTATAAAGTTATTGATTCGACTCACTCAAATTTTGTACGGCATAGTATCAAGTTAAGTTAAGGTGACGGGAATTCTCAATTTCAATGGAAAACATACTAGTTCAACTAATTCAAATTGAGATTGAGTAAAACTCATTTAAAAGTAAAAGTGTTCCTTATTTAAAAAGCTCAATTCCCATATTATGAACTTAAGAAGTTATTAATTCGAATAATCTATATTCAAAAGCATAAGACACTATAGAGGATGAAGGTGTTTCTTATCAAACATTTTCGAGGCATCTTATTCACACCAATAATAGGATGGATAAATGCAAGCACGCTACATATGCGGAACTTTAAAAGTTACGTCAAAGCTTATTTATCGGAATTCAACAGTTGGGCCAACCTCCTCTATCCACCAGTCAAATGTATTTATGTACTAATTGACATTCTTCACGTCTGTAATTTCTATTTTTGCTAATCTATTTAGCTCCTTTTTAGGCTAACTAAAACATACCATGTACCATAGCACAGCTGATTATACCACTTCTGCCTAATTCTGTAGTCTGTACACAAGAAAGGCGAAGCGGTTTCACAGAGATTGTTTTGCTGGCCGGTTAATCGGTCCAGAACGGCTCCTGAACGAACCAACAAGTACAGCGTCGTTGTTGCAGTGGTGGAACGTCGACGTTTCGCCGTTGGAGCTCGTATTCGCGCATTCATAGCAGAGTGATTTCTTCGTCGGAAAAGTATCTTGGATCCTCGGAAATGAACTCGGATTATTCAAATGCATCAGATTCGGATTTTGCATTACTCGATCGAAAGTTTCCCTCTGGAGCTGTAGATTCTGCACACGTTCATTCATGCTCGTCAATTCCATCTGCGTAATTCGATCATATAACTGACTCATTTCCGTCTGGTTTCGCCGTAGGAGAATCAGATTCTCAGATGAAGAGAGATGTGAAAACACAGTTTCCTCCAAAAACTCTCCGAACTCCACGCTGTTAGACTTCACGTTCCTGTTCCGTGCTTTTCTAGAACGCTTCATGACAACAAGGAAGAAACAATTCTTCTCACGAGAAATCACAGCGAAATTCGCTTTACCTGTGACAGGCATTTTCCTTCGATCCTCGAACCTATTATTAGAGCCTTTACGATCACATAAGTAAATTGAAATCTGATTCGGTGAAATCCCGATTCTCTCACTGATCATCAACTGAAAAGGCTTGAATACCAGCGTCGGTTGAATTCTGATGTTGCCAATGTTCATCTCTCTCTCCCCGTCGAAAAATATCACCGGAAACACCGATCCCTTACCTCCCTCCACCATTTTCCAGTAAAAACCACACCGAAGAACCCGTCGATTTGCCGCCGAGTAGTTGAAAGAGAGTTGTAGATGGAGAAAAATGTGGGGTTTTAGAGGTTTAATAGAAGTAAAGAGATAAAGAGTGACAGAGAGGTGTTGAGAGGCTTTTTATGGTGAATTGAAAGGGATGGAGAGAGAGTATGGTTGCTTGGTAATCAAGTAATAAAACGTGAACTGTCAGTTTTTTTGGTTTTTTTTTTTTTACTCCGACACATTTTAATTTTTGAGATTTAAATAAGTTTAATTTTTATTCAGAATTTTTAAATAAAATTTTGAATTGTTAATAATTGCGAGTATTTTTTACCTAATTTACAAATATACGTATATTTAAACTTTTTTCTTTTTAAAAAATAGTTTAATTATTGATGTGGCCAAATCATAATTGTCTACATGTAAAATATAATTTTGCAAAATCAAAAATATATTTAGTTTACAAATAACGACATGAATGAACATTTTCTCAAATGAAAATGATATGGATGAACCAAATACTTTTAATGAATAACATAGATGAAGTCGACTCTAGTTCTTGTGAGGTCTTAATACAAGAGTAAATATATCTTTTAAAAAATAATTTTATTTTTTAGGGGTCAAAATCAAAATTTCTAATTAATAGTGTATGAATTTTTATTATCATCACCATAATATCTTGTAATTAATAAGGCAATTAATGACGACTCATGTGCTCTAAACGATATATTGGATACGAAATGAGGTGGTTAAATAATTGTTATTTCCTATGGATAAATTTTCTATAGCAAAGTAAATATTTCATCGACTTAATGTTATCGACCTATTTGCAATGTCTTCATTATAATGTGCATTATTTAAAGTGATAAAAAACTCTCGTAAAATTCAATTTGTATTAGCATGATGACACACATATTCTCCCTCTGTCCCTAATTACTTGTCGACTTTTTCTTATATAGTTGTTTCTAATTACTTGTTCATTTTGCCTTTTTACCTATTATATCCTCAATTAAATGACTAATTACTTTGAAAAAAGTAGAATTTTTCATCCACTTCATAATTTATAAGGGTAAAATGGTAAACTTACCATATCATAAATTATTTTCTTAATATGTGTGTCAATTCAAAAGTGGACAAGTAATTAGGGACAGAGAGAGTAATTATTAAAGGATGTGATCAAACTTCATAATGAATCATATATAAGATATTTTTTACTAGGAATACATGCAAGTTCATTTTAGACTATTTCTTTATAAATATCGGCAATCTTTGTATGCAGGGGCGGACCTAGGTGGAGCCCAGGGGTTCACCCGAACCCCCTCGTAAAAAAATTACACTGTATATATAACGTTAAATTCTGATTTTATGTGTATATATATTAAAATGAACCCCCTGAGAACAAAGGACAAACTTGGCTCAATGTATAAGTGGTTCGTGTAATGCGCCTACGTCATGGGTTCAAGTCCCATTGGCAACATTTTTTCCCTTTTTTAATATTAGCTTTGGAAAATGAAATTTTTGGGCTTAGACCTTCTTCTTCTTTTTCATTATTTTTTCCTTTTATTCCATTTCTTCTTTTTAATTTATTTTTGTTTAAATTTATTAGACACATTCTTTTTATTTTTATATTTTATTCTTTTTATATCTATTATTCATTTTGTTTCAACATAACTCTTTTTTCATATACGTTTGAATAACTTTTTTTAAAAATGATGAATTATATTTAACTTGAAATTGAGATAGAAATATAGTTTATTTTTAAAAAAAATGTAAATTAGATGTAATTGAATGAAGAAACTTAAATATCGTCAACGTCCTTTTAAAAATATTAGAATTCATGAAATTTCTTTTATATTTTTAATTCTATTTTAGTGAGATGAAAACTAAACTTATTTGGTTTATTCGTTATTTGTTTTTTTTTTTTACAAATTATGACTAACCTAATAAATTGGACTATATGAACTAAAAAAATTGACGATGCTATTTATTTATATTAATAATATGCATTATAATATTAGTAACTTTATTCTTACACACATTTAGAGAATCTTGACAATTTTCATAGTAATATTTGATTGAATGGATATTAATTTAAATTTTTAAAAAAGTGAAATATAAAGTAAAACATTACAAAATAAAAGTGTAAAAAGCACAAGAAATTTTAAGAATGCTCGATGGAACATGATAAAAGTAAAAAGAAATATTTAATACAGTATGATAAAGTGAGTTAAATTTAGCATGATAAGGTAAATATCTTTCTTCTCCGTCTCGCTCCCTTTTTAATCATTTAATTTTCATGTGTTTTAGGAATTAACTTATGTAATACAGTAGATCCACTAAAATTCTTATCAATGCATCTTTGTCCTCGATATCTTGGATTAGCTTAGTATTTACTTTTATGAACCAATGAAATATCTATGGTTCTTGTACAAAGAGCATGCCGAGGGGCTACTACGCTCACCGCGCACTTACATTACCACCTAAACTTCTTCTTTATACTTCGAACCCCCTGAGCAAAAATCCTAAGTCCGCCACTGTTTGTATGTTATGTCTAATTATAGTCCTAGATACCTCTTCACGACATTCTTTGTGATTTATTGACAATAACTTGTCTAGTATGCTTCTTTTTGATGTTTAGTTTATTGACGATTTTAAAGTATATGGTTTTCGAAGTTGAGTCAACTAAAAAAATAAATTTACTTTTTTTTTTACCATTATTTGTGGTCTTCGTTAATATTCCTCAATCTCTCATAAAGTTCCACAATACAAAGCTTTTTTTTTTTTAGGTTTTGGATGAACTTGAAAAACTTTCTTAAACTTCTTCAATGGATGCTACATCACTATGATTCTTTTTTCCTTTAAAATCCCCAAATTTCATAAATAAACCAAAGGAGAATAGAAGGAGCTATATGTCTGACCTATATAATACAAAACTAGGAATGAAAAACTCATCCTTAAACTCTAGCTTATCAAAGAAACGAAAAGGGAAAGAGGAGAGTTATTTCTCACCGAATGAGCTTATAAAAATAAAGTTCTAAAACAAAGAACTTCAAGCTATACAAAAGCTAAGAAGAGTTGGCTATTATCAAAAAATAAAGTTATTTCGAATTCTAATGTTAGACTACTATGATCGTAATAAATGATACAAATTTATTGCATATCAAAATGACATATAATTAATTTACACAATAGGCAATTGAAGTTGGTCAATAACATGTAAAATACAACTCAATAAACAAAATTCATGCTAGTGAAATGCGAAACTTTGAGTGCATAAATAGAGCATACAAGGTTCTTGTGAGCATAAAAAATAATTTAAAAAAAAAACATTGTTCATGTGTATTTGGATTTGAAATAATTAATTTATATAACTGTTGATTTTAAAATTGAAGTTTTATTTGAAATTCAGAAATTATAATTGTCACATAAACATGAAAATCTCATATCTTTATAAAGACTACTTAACAAGTTTAAAATATCATACAATATTACTAAATTAGCAACTTATAGCTCAAGGTATTAAAATATTTTAACGCGCAATTTTAACAAATCACATATTTCTATGTTTCTTTAAAATAAATAAATATTTTATGAACCATATGTTAATATAAAAATTCATCTTTAATATAAATTTTATTTTTCTCATATTAATTTAATAAAAATATACTTTTAAATTATTAATCAAAATTTAGACAATTTAAATCTAACAAAATAAAAAAATGTCACTAAGACTATTAATTAAGCATTTCCATATTTATTCCGTTTTTTCTATCTACTTGTAGCCTGTAGGCTTGTAGCTTTGCTCCAGACTTGTAGCATTGCAACATTTTAACTCACTCTGCGGATCTCGCAGATCTGAGAAAGAAGACACCAAACTTTTCTCTTTTCTTAAAATTCCACCCCATTTTCTCTCCTCCGCCCCCCAAAACCCACAAATTCCTCTCTACAAATTTCTCTCCACTTTGATCCCACCATTTCTGCCTTCAATCTGGTAAGTTCTATTTCCTATCTCGTCTTCTTCTCTGATTAGATCAATTACGCTTTTGTTTTTCGTTCTAGATCTGTTCTCTGCTCGATTTTGCCTATGTAAGTCTGCTTGCATTACGAAATTTGATTATTAGGTCTACCGGTAATAGTTTTGTTCAATTATACTGCCGAACTGCCGTCGGTAGATTCAGGCGTGATGTATACTGATATATTTGTTCATTTTGAAGTATAAACATGTATTGTACATGATCTGAGTCTTGGAACCAATTGTGATTAGGTTAGATCGGCCTTTTTCTGAGCTGAGAGTAAGATTGTGCATTTTGTGGTTTTGTTACTGAGATATAAAGTGATCGGTGGTTCATTTGTATGATTTAATTTGATTCTGAGGATAGAGTTTGATGGATGCCTTATTTATATTGAGTAAGGTTCAATTTGGAATTGAGGCATTGTTGAGTGATTGATCACATTTTGCTTGCGTTTTTGTTGCGGCAGTGTGATTTGAGTATTGGTGTGAGTTGTGGAAGAATTATATCTGGCACTAGGCTGTAGTGATTGAATTTTAACCTCTTTTGTTCAGCTGGTAATATACTTTTATGAATGTAATAAACATTGTTTGAATTTATTTATTTTTGTTGCAATTTCATTAATTCTTATAAGGAGGAGCTTCATGTATGCATTATTTCCTGTCTTTTGGATAGCTTTGTGGTTTGAAGCCTCTTTTGAATGGATTTATTCTATTATAATCAAAGACTCGATGTTGTATTAATAGTTCTTTATATAGGACTGCTTAAGAATGTTTTAACCGCTTCAACTAAAAAAAGTTGGGGTCTTTTTGTGATTGTTGCAACTTTGTTCTCCTTTGTTGAAGTTATAATATGTTATCTTGGAACTTATGGGGAACTTTAAGTTTTCAGGTAAGCTAACTAGAATAAAATGGAGAAGTCCTGTTCTTTGCTGATACACTTTGATAAGGGCACTCCAGCTCTTGCCAACGAGATCAAGGAAGCTCTTGAAGGGAGCGATGTGCCTGCCAAGGTTGATGCCATGAAGAAAGCTGTCATGCTTTTGTTGAATGGTGAAACTCTACCCCAACTGTTTATTACTATTATTAGATATGTCTTGCCCTCTGAAGACCACACGATTCAAAAGCTGCTGCTTCTGTATTTGGAGATTATCGAGAAGACCGATTCTAAGGGGCGTGTGCTTCCTGAAATGATCCTAATTTGTCAGAACTTGAGGAATAATTTGCAGCATTCAAATGAGTACATTCGTGGAGTTACTTTGAGATTCCTTTGCCGGCTAAATGAGGTTGATATAATTGAACCTCTGATTCCATCTATTATGAGCAACTTGGAGCACCGGAATCCGTATGTTCGCCGGAATGCAATACTTGCTGTGATGGCTGTTTACAAGCTTCCACAGGGCGAGCAGCTTCTGGCAGATGCACCAGAAAAGATTGAGAACGTTCTTACCACAGAGCAGGATCCGTCGGCTAAAAGGAATGCATTTTTGATGCTTTTCCAATGTGCTCAGGAACGTGCTATCAATTACCTCTTGACCCATGTTGATAGAGTGTCTGATTGGGGTGACTTACTTCAAATGGTTGTCTTGGATTTGGTCCGAAAAGTTTGCAGGACAAACAAAGGGGAGAAAGGGAAGTACATCAAGATAATTATATCACTGCTCAATGCCCCTTCTGCTGCTGTTGTCTATGAATGTGCTGGAACTCTTGTTTCTTTGTCTTCTGCCCCAACTGCTATAAGAGCTGCTGCCAATACCTATTGTCAACTTCTACAGTCTCAGAGTGACAACAATGTGAAGCTTATTGTGCTTGATAGACTGAATGAATTGAAATCTTCTCACAGGGAGATCATGGTTGATATGATAATGGATGTTCTCAGAGCGCTCTCAAGCCCTAATCTTGACATCAGGAGAAAAACACTTGACATTGTTCTTGAGTTGATCACCCCCCGGAATATCAACGAGGTTGTTCTAACACTTAAGAAAGAAGTTATGAAAACCCAGAGCGGTGAACTTGAGAAGAACGGTGAGTACCGTCAAATGCTTATCCAAGCCATTCATTCATGTGCTGTGAAGTTTCCGGAAGTCGCAAGCACAGTAGTCCATCTGTTGATGGACTTCTTGGGAGATAACAATGTCGCTTCTGCAATTGATGTGGTTGTTTTTGTCCGTGAGATTATTGAAACAAATCCAAAATTAAGGGTTTCCATTGTTACAAGGCTACTGGATACTTTCTACCAAATTCGCGCTGCACGTGTTTGTTCATGTGCCCTTTGGATTATTGGAGAGTATTGTATATCTCTTTCTGAAGTTGAGAGTGGCATTGCAACTATCAAGCAGTGCCTTGGAGACCTGCCATTTTATTCAGCTTCTGAGGAAGGCGAAACTAATGATTCTTCGAAAAAGTCTCTGCCAATAAACTCCACTACTGTTTCATCTAGAAGACCTGCTGTCCTTGCTGATGGGACATACGCTACTCAAAGTGCTGCCTCTGAAACTGCTTTTTCACCCCCTACAGTAGTTCAAGGTTCTTTGACCGCTGGAAATCTGAGATCCCTCCTGCTAACTGGTGATTTCTTCCTTGGGGCAGTTGTTGCTTGCACCCTGACTAAGCTCATTTTGAGATTGGAAGAAGTACAACCATCTAAAGTTGAAGTGAACAAAGCAACAACTAATGCATTACTGATCATTGTCTCAATGATACAGCTAGGGCAGTCTTCAGCTCTTCCACACCCAATTGATAACGATTCCTATGATAGGATGGTTCTTTGTGTAAGATTGCTATGTAACACTGGCAATGAGGTCAGGAAGATCTGGTTGAACTCTTGCCACGAGAGTTTTGTTAAAATGCTTTCTGATAAGCAGATGCGAGAGACAGAAGAGATCAAAGCAAAGGCTCAAATTTCTCATTCTCAGCCTGATGACCTCATTGATTTCTACCATTTGAAGAGTAGGAGGGTAAGTACCTTCTATCTGAAAATTTCAGTACACTATCAAAAAAGAAAAGAAATAATCTTCTATCTGAACAGTATGTGTTTGATTAACAAGGAGGTCGCCTGGAGCTCGTTTCTCACACTTCAGTTTATATATATATGTGAGAATCATCTTAGCTGTCCAAGGGATCAAAGGTGGGAGCTCCTGGGGGAAGGGGTTAAACATAAAATAAAAATGAAGTCCTGTTTGGATTATAAATTGATTGAATTTCGGTCATCAAAAAAAATTATCTTAGCTGACCATAAAATTGTATTATGAAGTTCTCTTTATGTAATCTCAATGGTGTCTTCTTTGTGCTGTGTGGGCCTTGCACGGATGCAGATTTCTTTGCTATTTTGTCCCACCTTTACTGTCTCAAGCCTTCTCAGAGATGTGCTTTAAGTGCTATTTTCAACATTTTATTCCAGCTTTTCTAGAGCTTTTAAGTTAATACTTTTTGTTTCTTTGACTATTATTTCAATCACATTAAGAGAGTCATGCATAAATTTCTTAAAGCATCAATGTCAAAAATTTGATTGAATATAAAGTTACCAGTTTCAAAAAAAAATTGATTGAATATGAATACTAGCTGGGACTTCAATCTTTCATGAATGACTATAGTCAAGATTCAAGAGTACAGATCTCTCCACACTAAATTAGCTTATTGTTATCCAGGGAAGAGGGGTGATGATGATGTACCAAAATGAACACAATGAGTTTAACTCAAACATTTGCATTTGAATTGTTTCTGTTTTCCTCAAAATTATGTTTCTCTAGTAATTTCTACTTAATGCCAGAGCTCATCAATTAGAGCTGGTGTTCGGTTCCTTGGTGCTTCATTGCAGGGTGACATTTGTTCTTCCATGTCCTAAATTTTTTCTGTATTCCAGGGCATGAGTCAGCTGGAGTTGGAAGATGCGGTCCAAGATGATTTGAAGCGTGCCACTGGAGAATTTGTCAAAGATGAGACTGATGCTAATAAACTAAACCGGGTTCTGCAACTAACAGGATTTAGCGATCCTGTTTATGCTGAAGCATATGTGACAGTTCATCATTATGATATTGTCCTGGATGTGACAGTTATTAATAGAACTAAAGAAACCCTCCAGAATTTATGTTTGGAATTGGCAACTATGGGTGATCTTAAACTTGTTGAGCGTCCACAGAATTATACTCTAGCTCCTGAGTCGAGCAAACAGATAAAGGCAAACATCAAGGTGTCCTCAACTGAGACTGGCGTCATTTTTGGGAACATTGTTTATGAGACGTCAAATGTGTTTGACCGGATGGTGGTTGTGCTAAATGACATTCATATTGACATCATGGATTATATATCTCCTGCAGTGTGCAGTGATGCTGCTTTTAGAACCATGTGGGCAGAATTTGAGTGGGAAAACAAGGTATGCTATTCCTTGACTATTTACCATCATCAAATAGTTCTTTCTGTCCTAGTATACTATTCATTTTGAGTTGGAGAATTAGAAACTAAAACTGGTTATAGTTTTTTTTTTCTTCCAATCTTATGGTGTGGTTTATGTGGCATCAAAATGTAGGTTACACATAGGTTGGCTAAATACTTCCATAGGTTATTAATGTTTTGAAAACGACTTGTTAATGTTGTAAATTTTGATCTGTTTATGGAGTAAATTGATTTAATCAATGCTCTGTTTGGCATCTAAACTTTGGAGTAGTTTCTCTTGTATGTCTTACCATGAAAATAGTGGAGCAATTACTACATGAATTATATTTATAAGTACTTGAGAATGAGCCACTAGCTTTCTAAATTGCAGGTTGCTGTCAACACTGTCATTCAAGATGAAAAAGATTTTCTTGACCATATAATCAAATCAACCAACATGAAGTGTCTTACTGCACTGTAAGTTATCCATTTGTCTGAAAGTGTAGACAGTTGTACTTGGTTGCTATGTCTGCCTTTACTGATTTTTGATGTATTTATTGATGTCCATACCATCTTGTTCTAGATTTTTGGCATTTTCTGTTTTGTATAGTCCAAAGTTGTGACACATGAAACTTGTTTTGGGACAATTTTGAAGATAGATATGTAAGAGAAAAGGGATGAATAGTAAGGTAATGTCTGTTGTAACAAGACTTGTAGCCAGAGGATAATTGTGCTGTATAAAACTTGGAACTTCATTACCAATGACAAACAAATCGTGTTTGATCGGTGTTTATTGTTTTCCATTATAGATAAAGTGATGTACTTTGATGTATACGGACTACCAAGAATAAGAGTTTGTCCTGCATGAAAATGTGGAACTACTTGAACTGATTCTTCATGTATATGATGGTGTTTGCATAAGACTGAGTTTAGGAGTACTCTTCTTAGTGACCTTTAGAATCTAAGAACCACTGGTATTATGGGTTGCTGTTTAGACCTAGGAGCTCACAAATTATACCTAGTCATCGTGAGAACAATGTATCAGGGGAAATTTGGCTATTCCAATTATTACATATTTTATTTTGGTGTATATTCAGAAATCATGAAATAATTTGAAGTTGAATAACACAAGTTACTTTATCACGAGAAAATTAGTAAACTTTTTTAAAATTGGATCCTACAAGTTATTTATTTAGTTGATATAGTAGTTTATTATTGCATACCCTTGAGTTTTTGCTTTAAGTTTTAACTCACAGACCCTTACTGTATTTTGTTGTTCTGGACTTATCACCTATTTCTCTATATAACTTCTTGCATCTTCTTGATGCTTTACAACCTCTTAATTCATAAAAAAGAAAAAGAAGCATAGTTTATTATTACAGGAACTAGTTTAGTTTCTTTGTTTTACTGCTGTTTCTTTTACTGTTGGATGTAATTGAACTGCTTCGAATGAGTTTCTAAATAATGTATTCAAGCTCCAGAATGGCCTTTCAGTTCATTTTGTTCTGTACTTCTGTTACTGCTCTGGATATATCGAGCACTAGCATTTGTCCTAGTGATGCATGGCTTGGTTGACACGTATATGCGTTTTCATGCATAATTCCAGGTCTGCTTTGGAAGGGGAATGTGGGTTTCTCGCTGCTAACTTGTATGCAAAGAGTGTGTTTGGCGAGGATGCTTTGGTGAATGTTAGCATTGAGAAACAAGCAGATAGTAAGCTGAGCGGTTACATTAGGATAAGGAGCAAAACCCAAGGAATTGCTCTTAGCTTGGGAGACAAGATTACACTCAAGCAGAAGGGAGGCAGTTGATCAGGTCAACTTGAATTTAGTATCACCTAGATATGCTGGTATCTTATGCTCTCCATCTTTAAAGAGATTTTGCATCTTTTCGAGTTACTTTATGTTTTCTCGTTATGGTTAAAATGAGGTGGCTTTTTATTGAGTGGTTGTTAGGACAGAAAATAATTCAACGGGTACCTATGATATTATTGCATGGCTTTTGGAAGACATAGGGACTGAAGTAAAATAACTTGTCTTAATATTTGTTGTAAAAGTAAATATTAAAGTACTGTTATTATTATCCCATCTGATGGGGTATCTTGATAGTTGTGAAAGTTGTATAGAACACTTTCAAAACGATATAAGCTTTGATCCTTATCAATGACAAAGACCTGGAAGCATTGATAGCTAAAATATCTGTGCGTGTCTTTTTTGTTTTAACCCTTTTTTGAGTGGTAGTCCATTCTACAAATTATGATTATTTCACTAGCAGTGATAGCTAAAATACATGGGCCTGTGTGTCATTTTTGTGTAAATCCTTGTTGCATGGTGAATTATTGTCCAGATCAAATTATTTTACTAGCAGTGACAAATGCATGGACTCTTAACTCTTTTAGTGGTTGTGGGTTCTCTGTACTGATAAGACTCTAAATTTGAAAATTTTAGGAAATCATCATTGGTGGCTTCTTTAAGTCTTTTAAAGTCTAATTTGATATGGCTGTGAATATTTTTTTCTGGACATGGCAACCTCTTGCAGATATTTCACTGCAAAGCATTTGCCTCCCCCGTTCTTTTCCAACTCCTTAGAGTAGATAGGAAAATCCTTCAGATACATGTACCCTTACGTAAAGCTGCTCAGACTCTTTATGGTGATCCACTGATTAGATTACAGATACTTAGCTGTGGATGTGGCTTTGTAACAAGAATATGCAGGTGCATGACACGGGTGCACACTTCTTTTGTCTTCAATCTTATGTCTACACATATTGTTTAGTGCGTAGAGTTATATACTACACACAATTATAAATTGGCTTGACCTTCACATATACTTGAATGTATATGTGATTGTATCGTTCACAGACTAGTTATGTGTTGTAATTTTTGTTATGGATAATGTAGGGTTTTGTCATGCATAGTTATCAAAGTCGACACTGATGCAGAGTTTTGTATTAGAAACAAGACGTTATTTTAGTAGTGCAAAGTGTAATGCCGAGTCTACTTTCTTATACGAAAAGATGAGTCCTTTTATAGTTTCCTGTTAGGCTTCAGCTTCCATCTCTTTTAAATGTGAATATCATCTTTGAATATACAACCTCATTAGTTCTTCATAATTTGCAGATTTATACACTTGAATTTGAGGCTCCTCCAAATCCCCCATTTGCAGCTTGGAAGGAGTGCTGGGGTTATTGAAAGAACATGTAGAGATTATAATACTGCATTTATTGTTAGTTTCAGATACAAGAGATTCAAGTATTTTATTATCTGTGAGGACAGTTTTTGTAGAGAAAGATCTGAAGAAATATTGCTTTCTTTTTGGCATGTTTTGAGCAGGAGTTTCTGTTGAGGTTAACTTCAGTTTTTCTGTTGAATTCTTTACCCAAACTTTTTACTTTATCTTTTGTTGTTAACTAATCTCCTTTTCCTTCTTTACTTTATCCCATTAACCCAACCTACATGGAAAAATCCTTAATAGGAAAAAAAAACTACTTGGAATTGTTAATGTTCGGTAAAATTAGTTCATAAACCTTGTCAAAATATTCATTCATATGTCAAAGTTATTAAAGTGATAAAACTTTAATTAGTTTTGTTTGGATTAATTAGATAAATTATAAGCAAACAAATAAAGAAATTAGAATTTGGTAAGAATTGGGTAGACTGTACTATCATTCATCGTATAACTTCTGTGCGGGGTAAACAAACAGAGGTGGATTTACAATTTAAATTGAGTTTTAGAATTGAACTTGTGGTACTAATAGTTAAAATCACTATCATTTCTTGTATTTTATATAAATCGAACATTTTCATCAAAAGTATTTGAGTTTAAACAAACCCACAGCTATATATTGCATCCACCACAGTAAACAATAACACATTTATCTGTTCAAATTCACATTCGCAGTGGGTAGCTAGTGAAGGTGGTGGTAGAAGTGACAACGATGGTTGGCTATGCATAGGTGGTGATGACTGGTGATAGTGATCGTTAACAACAGCAGATGGTGGTTGTGGTAGTGACGAGTGGTAAACATAATGCTAGTGAAAGCACATCTTCACAAGAATCTTTAAACCCACACAGAAAAGAAAGTACAATGAAGAACAAGCAAATCATATATCAAAAAATCCATTTATATTATTGTCAAGCATTATCAATTGCGCCAAGAAAGCGCTACATACAGCAAAACATAGGATATACAATACCCAAGTGTTACATACATCATGTACAACATTTACAATACTCTATATAAAATGGCAATGTTCTATATATCTTGAGTGTTATCTTGCTCTCTCTCCCCCCTCTAGTTGGAACATCAACCTGTCAAAATTTCTGACTCCTGCATACCAAGCAAATGAGTAGTATTTGCAAAACAATATTGATCATTTGCAGTTTTGACATATAGTTTAGATTTCAGATATACTTAAACTTGATCTCCATTCATCCAAAAAAGAATTAGCTACAACATTATAATAGTGTCTGGTTCATAACAATACAACTACAAAGAAGCTAACACGTTGTTACAGGTATAGGTTGAGCTATCTTTAACCACTAAGCATCAATAAAAAGGGTGCATAGACATACTCATACTTCTAGCAATTACCTAAAGCCATGCTTGCTTTATTTTGCACCACTTGAGAACAAGAAAATTCTAAAGTCCCAACATTAACATGGTTATGGATTGCTGAAGGATTTGTAAAACATAAAAGCGTTTTCTTTGGTAAACACATTAGACTATCTCACAATGATTCTTCACATCTAACCTCATTGTTTCACATCAATCCTACAGCAACCCACAACCATGCAAAATGAAGAGAAAATAAAGCAAGCATGCTCTAGATAATACACCAAAACACAAATAAAGATAGCCTAATTCAAAGGTCATGGAAACTCATAACACTATGTGCTTAACAAGGAAAGGTTCATAAAAAATTGATTAAACATTCTAGATACTTAATCATATATCACAACAAGCAAAATAGCCAAACATTGACAATATAATAGCTAATTCCAAGTACAAGAATCAACAGATACTAACAAAATAATACGATAATCAAAGTACAAGTAGCAATTGGATCTTCAACAAAAGTTAACAAACAATGTGACTAAAGCAAATATATGAGCAAAACTCAAAGATTTAATTAGCATTTACCTCAAACCATGCTTTCTTTATTTACTAACACAAGAAAATTTCAAGTCACACATTCAACATGATTATGGATAGCCGAAGGATTCACGAGAAACACAAAGTGTTTTCTTCCTAACAACAACTCTTTGAATTCTCCAATGTTCTTCACATATCACTTATTTGTTTCACATTAATCCTTGTGCTACCCATAATCATGTAAAATTATGAAAAAATAAAGAAAGCATGTTCCGGGTAATCTGCCATAAATCTAAATAAACATAACTCAATTCAAAAATAAAACGGGTGGCGGCTAAGAGCAAAAGAACCCTAATTTTGTGAGATGAAGGATTAAGGACTGAAGGCAAGGTATTTATAGATAGGATTTTATATTTGGGTTAATAACACTTTTGGTCCCTCAATTATATGTAAATTCTGATTTTTGTCCTTTGTGTGTTATGATTTGATGTATTTAACTTGTAATTAATTGGAAATGTGTGGTTTTGATCCTTTTATATCGAAATATGCTATGTTTAGACTATTTTTTTTATAAGTACATTACCTTCAATTATAAAGTAACAACTAACAATACAAGTTTGACATAATACACGAGTAATTAAATGTGATTAATAACAAATAAGGGGATCAAAAATGCATATTTCAAGTAAAAAATGTAATATATTTAGTTAGATATTATAAGGACTAAAATTAAAATTTATTAATAGCTATGGTTCCAAAAGTGCTATCAAGCCTTTATATGAAGTTGTAGAATATTTAATAAATGCAGGGGCCCTTAATCACTAGGCCACTAAAGCCATCGCTTGGGCCCCCATTTTATAAAAAAATACTTATACATATTATTAAAAAAAAATTATATTAATTTTTTGGAAAAAAAAAACGTGTAAGAGGTTTTAGGTTTTATAGTTTTTCTTGAAAAATTGTTATTTTTGATATTCTTAAGTATATGTAAATTGTTTGAATTATTATTAAAATTTATTCAATCTTAATATGTCAACTAGAAAACATGATTCCGAATTTGCAAAAAGAGAGAAAACTTGAAGAATTAAATAAATCTTAAAAAAGAACCCTTGATAGATTTTTTACAAATAATAAATATTTTGAATCAAAAAATATTGGAGGATGTTCTTCAAATGAACAAGTCACCAATAGAATTGATTTAGATGATAATAATATCCAAGAATAAAATCTAGAAGAAGTTGGTGAAAATGTGACATTGTTTCCGATATCAAGAACTCCTAGATAATTTAAATCCCTAAAAATATATAAGATCCAAGTCAATGGAATAATGTAGATAAAAAAATTGAGAGATCTATTAGTAGAAAATGGACCATTTAGAATGACTGATATAATTTTCCACAAGATAAATACGTACAACATTTTTCTACAACACACTATATTCAAATATTGGTAAACAGAGAAAAGCATGAAAGAAAATGATTAATCTACTCTAAAGATTTGGATTAAAAAAAAATTGTTTTTGTTGTAAATTATGTAACACAACTTCTATTATTTGTAATAGTAAACTAGCTAGTGAAGGTAGTAATGAGTGGAGAAATCTTAGTGTTAAGCTCAAAGTCCATGAAGTAAAGAATGAACATATTATTAATAATATGAGCTCGTGTATTGATTTAGAAATGAGATTGCATTAAAAAAACAATTGATAAAGTTGTGCAGGAACAAATTGATAGAGATAAAGTGCAATGGAAAAATGTATTGTCAAAAATTATTGACGTGATCAAAACTCTTTGGAAAAATAATTTAGCATTTAGGGGAACAAATGGAAAGATCTATCAAGAAAGTAACGGTAATTTTTAAAGCCTATTGAAATGATTAATAAATTTGATCCAGCTATGCAAGAACATATTTGAAGAATAAGCATGACAAAATTCATAGTCATTACCTTGGACATAATATACAAAGTGAATTATTAAACTTATTGGCAAGTGAAGTCAAGAATAAAATTATTAAAGAGATTAAAGAA
>JAJOOR010008762.1:0-21894 GCA_036250505.1 Solanum acaule | reverse complement strand
CCCCACAATTGCACTATTTTTTCAAAAAAGAGTTTCAACCCGCCCCATACCCGCATAAAGTCAAACCCACCCCACCTCACCCCCGCCACATTGCCATCCCTACAAGCAGCATAGAAGAGCCATTTGAAACAAACATAAAGAATAAGAACTGAGACACTATTCATCCAACGCAATAACCAAATAATTATTTACAATTTTTTAAAAAATTTGATCATCTGGAAAAGAAACTAGCAAATACTAATTTTTCCTCTCTTTATAGGCAAAACATTGACTTGAATAAACTCCATTCATTCACAAAATTCTGACAGAAATGAACCAAAACCTGATTTGCTTTGCGACCAAGGCCCATCAGAAAGTTGTCTGGCTTTATGTCACGGTGAAGAAATCCTCTTGAGTGCATGTATTCAACTCTATTAATCTGAAAGATATACCCCAAGGTTATTACCCTAAAATGCATAAGCAAACAGGAACAACAGTGATTTTCTTTTAAAATGTGAAAGAAGTACTTACTAGCTGATCTGCAAGCATCAACACTGTTTTCAATGAAAGCTTCCTATTACAATAGTTGAAGAGGTCTTCCAAGCTCGGTCCAAGAAGGTCTATGACCATTACATTGTACTCGCCTTCGACTCCAAACCATTTAAGGTTGGGAATTCCAGCTACATCAGAATGGCATAAATAAGAAGATCAATCAAAACATATAGCATTCTCATTCTAAAAT
The DNA here is from genome assembly GCA_036250505.1 of Solanum acaule. Lineage (NCBI taxonomy): Eukaryota > Viridiplantae > Streptophyta > Magnoliopsida > Solanales > Solanaceae > Solanum > Solanum acaule. The sequence goes on along the minus strand of JAJOOR010008762.1, from coordinate 21,173 downwards.
CTTTTTGCAAAGAGGGCTACTTAAGTGAGGGAGAAACGCTTACTTCCTCCCGAGAGAAGCATATATATTTTTGATTCATAGTGCAGTTGAGGGTGCTTTGTCTTGACAGATTCCTGATATTACAGTACCAAGAGAATGAATTCATGAACATATGGTGAGAATAGTACTGTTGCATCAACCATTAGAGTCTTCAACTCCCATCAAAATAAATGTCATTTACTATATGCTCGGCATTTATTTTTTTATCAAGTAAAATATATTGATGTGAGACAGCACAAAAACTGGTTAGATGTATATTTGCTCGTCAAATATTTAAGCTAATAAACAATAGACCTAGTCTTGCTTTCAATTTCCAAGAGCATCACGAAAGACAAAAATAGTTTTTTTCCCCACAGGTTATGATACCACCGAACGCAGAAGCTGACTGTCAGGTATGCTTGCTGCTTTCCGAACTCTTCAATATTTACGTCTTTTCTGGTGAAAATGCTTAGATATTAATCCAAGGAAAAAAGAGCATTTTCTAAGCATCCAAAGGTGCAACATAGTTGTCAATGAAGTGGATGCAAAAAATGGGATTAAAATCCCAGTGATGACAAAAAAAAATGCTAGGTGATTCTTTCAATCTGTCCAAGCCTTGGTGAGAGAGTTACTCGGTCCCTATGTTGATAGGGGTAACAGACACCCGGTAGAGAAATCGATGTGCGCAAAAGTGAGGTTAGCAAAAAAAATAGGAACCCTTAAGTATTGTCGTTACATTTCTACTTGACAAGAAAAACCAGTTCTAGAAAATTAAGTCATATACATATACTTTGTGATTTCCGAAGTTACAAATGTTTCTATTCAACACATATTAATAGATCATTCAACCAAAATAGAACAATTATGCTTGCTCTCATGCTTAATATTACTAGGGAAATCTAACAACAGATATACAACTTAAAATAATGTGATTACCAAAGTAATTATGGTAACAAGGATTTTCCAATCCACCCAACCCATTATATCTGAATAGACTAAAAAGGATACCATGACAAAAACTCTAATGATAATAAAGATGAGCTAAACATCAAGTTAACAATAAATGCATTAGACATAACACAAACATAATAAACAACATAGCAGCACAAATTCCCCAGCCAGTCAGTCAGTCGTTCAACTACGCCTCAATTACAACTAATTAGGATTGATTGAATACACGAATCCTCATTCATTCCCGTCTTCTATTCTGGTCCATTTCATTCCAAAACTAAATAATTTCTTATTTCAAGACAAATCTTAACGTTCTTAAAAACCCGAGGTCTCCAAAACTCACACTCATTTCTACAGTGATTTTTCATGAAAAAAGTAATAGTAAAGAAGCACGGTACCAGCTTAATGGCAACTTCTTCTCCATTCTGTAAATTCACACCTGAATCAAATTAAGCAGAATCACTTATGAGTAGCTACAACTAAGAAAACATAGGTCAAATACCAGCAACGAAGTCAATAATCGAAACAAATCCAACGCCATTAAAGCCATCAAGCTAATAACATACCTAAATAAAGCTCACCAAAAGACCCACTTCCGATCTTCCTTCCCAACTTAAACTTCCCACCCACAACATGATCCATGGTAACTGAACAACTCCACTTCAAGATTTCGACAACCAAATATCTCAACAGCAACAATCACACGTTCCTATTCGAATTTCCACCCAATATAGGTAACAAAAAAAAGAACCCCAAAAATCCAAAAAAACAGCCCGTTATGGATCAAATCCCAGAAATGGAAAACACCAATTATCGTTTTCAACTTAAAAAACTAATCTTGAGCTATGATTCTCAACTCAGAACCAATTAAGATTGTCAAAAAATAAAACTCCGTTACAATTTTCAAATACCGACAAGAAATTGAAACCCTAATTTACAAAACAAAATCACCGATCCCCATTGATCAATTTTTTTTGCATAATCAATGTGCGAACCGATATATACATGTATGTTTGTTGATTTGGTTCAGCTTCATTTGCAGATGAAGAAAAACAGGGGACAAATTAGCGACAATTGGGGAAAAAGAGAAAAACAAAAGCAGCTTTATTTTTTTCCACGAAAAAAGGGAAAATGATTATTGACTGTAGTGAAAAGAAAAAGGAAAAAGAAATAATTGCTTGAATTAATAGTTTTGTACAACGTGCGGGTCCGAATTTGGTAAATAAAAGATTGCCATTTTTTTTGGTAAAATTGAGATTACTCTATAAGGTTAGAAATTTATTCACTACTTAATTTAAGAAAATAAAATCTATGTATTAACTGTTAATCGATAAAAAAAAAATTATTAGAAGATACGATAGCGAAAATTAATTCACCTTTATTTTGATTGAATGGTTGTTACATATTATTTCATACTATATCGTTTTATATTATATTATTTTGATAAATATTGTGTTTAGATATATTGTGTCATTTCTTATTGTTAAATAATATCATACATCAATAATTTGAAGAATGATTTTTTATTATATAAAAAGAGAGTAATAGATACATGATAAAACTAGTAGAGGACAACAAAATAAAATAAAATCATTAGATTAATGTAAGTAAAGACAAAAATGAGAAAAAATAGATAATTATGCAACCACACTGAAATTAATCATTGTATAACGATGAATTTGATAATACAATATATATAACATGTAGTATTTGAGACGACATATTGCCTTATCAATTTTAAAATTTTAAAATTCAAACAAATGTAATATTTGATTATCAATATGACAGTGTCTTGACTTTTAAGTGATAAATAAAACTATGAAATTTTTGGTACAATTTTTTTTTTAATTGTGTAACTATTTATAAAATTTATCCAACATTTGACCCATCAATTTATCAATATATTGAGGTGGATGTTTGTTTTGCTTTGGTCTTTGACCTTTTTACTTCTGCATCAAGAGATAATTAAATTTGTGTAGATTCACAATAAGATTCTAACTCATTATCATCATTAATTCTCCTCTATTTTAATCTTAATATTTTTCCTCTAGGCTATATGTGTGGAATTATTTTATTGCATTGTCTTGTATTTTATATTTATATTTATTTGGTTTAGATTTTTTAGTTGGAGTTGGTAGTTCAAAGTTTTAGACCTTTTCTAATCTTTCAATTAATAATTTATTAAAAAAATATTTAGGATTAATTGATCGCCGTGGTTGGTCCATGAAATTTCTATCCAGCTGGGAAATTGACTAGTTATCAAGTCATTCCTAGGAAAAGGAATTGTAAATGACTCATTCAATGATGCTAGTTTGCTTAATTATTATTTTTTAATCCGAGAGATAATCCGCAGATGCTACAATCTTTGTTATAGCTTTTGCTCCTCGGATTAGGTAAACCCTCATTGTGTATACTCTTGTACATATTATAATAATTAACCATCTAATTTTGCTAATTCATTCTTTAGTCTTATTATCAATGTTTTTCTTGATCCAAGTATATATTTGATGTTCAAAGCTCATTAATTAGCTTGATTAATTGAATCCACTTTGAATGAGTTTATTAAAAAGATGGTAAAAAGTAAACGTCATCTCCTCTCCTCATTAAACTGTTCTAAATTTCTGAGTTCGAACTCAAAACATCATTGGGATAATGCATTATCACGTGACATCTTTGAATTTCATTGAAGCTAGAGATGCAATTATGACTTCTTTGACACACTAGCTATTGTATACATATAATGGTCTACCTATTCCCTCCGTTTATTTTAGTTGGTTCCTATATAAAAAATAAATGTTTCGTTTTCCTTGTTTGTTTTAGCAAATTTAAGATTATTTTATTATTATTTTCTTATACTATCCTTAGTATTAAATAACTATATAAGTTAGTAGAATACACTTTAATTAAGATTTTCTTAAGAAATCTGTCAAATCAACACAGACCAAGTTATATGAAACGGAGGAATAACTAATATGTCATTGGGAATCGGACATCAAGGAGATCATGAGCTAGAATTAGTTTCGGAAGGGGATGATAAAATGTAAGTAAATTGTAATTGCAACAAGTTTGGTAATATAATTAATTGCAGTTAACTTTTTGTATTATGTGTCAAGGTTCAAAAAGTTTTTTTAACCTTAGGATAAACAGCGGCTGCGTTATAACCTCTGTCACAATCTATGCCCTCTGGCTGAGCACTTTGTGCGCATTGGGTAAACCCTCCACCGTGTAATAGAATGCAAACCAACAAGAGATGTAAACCGCACTAGGCGAGCCTTATACTGCAGGCTCAACGAAGGCATTGAGGGGGGATCGATCCCGAATCATTTGTGTGGATGTCATCCGTGTGGATAACCACCCTCTAAATCAACCGAGCCATCCCGAAAGACTAGGTTCAAAAGTTATACACAAGGAACCAGAATCTATAATTTCCCCTAAACATTAAATAATGCCACTAGACTATGGCCTATGTTACATAGTCTATATATGTAGCTAAACAATAATGTCACTATATATACTATGGTACTATGTACAAGCAAGTTAGGTATATAAATAGCAATGATGAATGGAACTATATTTTGAGCTAAGCATATACTAAACACATATTTGTATAATAATATAACTACTAAAGCAGAAATGTACGTAAAAATCCTGATACAGGTCTAGAAATTCGATTACTTCTTAACTAGGAATTTTAATGACGTGCATAATTGTCGATCACTAATATTTTGTTGTTGATGAGATGACATAAACAGTGAGAATTTATAAAGTTGACCCTAAATTGAGGCGTAGTATGATATATTGTTGTTGTCTAGTAACAATAGTTAGTACATTTTCAAATGAATCTTATCTAGAATTTGGAGAGGTCCATGCAGATGCAGTAAACAAACTAGTATCCTTCCACCCTAGCCTTAATGTTCCATCACCTTGTACTAGGCTATAACCATGAGCTGGTGGGAACATATTTAGTATCAATTGAGCTTGTGCCATTGAATTTGTACTCATTGGCACTTGCATAAATCTATTTTTTGATAGTTCACTTCTCCAATGCCTAAACTTATCCTCCCCATTTCTTGCTGGCCCTCCAATTGCTAATATGTTATTGATTTCTCTGTAAAGCAGGCCGTGTTCGACACTGTGTCTGCTTGAATCATCACTCTCCAAGAAGGCTCCTAACGAGTCGAATATGGTTGAGTAGTAATGAAGGGATCCCACGAATCGGTCCAAGAAACTACCCCCTAGTGCTATTTCTTGTTCTACTAGTGTCACAACTCTTGGTGATAGTTGTTGGAGGAGTTTCATTGTTTTCCAATCAGGGCCAGTGGCATCATACAAAGAGTGTTGCACCCAATGTATGGCTATAGCCTCTCCCCTGCTAATTTTGAACGTGGATATGTCGATTTCCCCTGTTTTCCCCCCAATTGGATGGAACTCAAATGACATTCCAAGGCGTTTGGCGAAACTGGAAAGTTGTTTACCTGTCTCAATCAGAAGTTCCATTGATGTACCTATTCCTGTCATTGTAACATGTGGAGGCCCTTCCATGCGAGTGGCGAGGATGTGAAACAAAGCTGGCCATTGTAGACCTTGCATGATGTCTACATCAATGATATGGACTCTGTCTCGACGATGAAATGCCTCAAGGATTGCTTGGTTAGAGGTGAAATGTGCAAATTTTATGAATGGTGAGATGTTGTTGAAGGCTTGAAAAGCAGTATGAACACTCTTGTAATTGATCAAAGGGGAACATATTCCTAACCATGAGTTGATGACTCTACTAGCCATTGCTTTGGCAAAATAAGCCACTACTCTTTCAGCACAAGATGGTCCATATGGTGATGCCATTTGTGTTAACTCAAGTAACATTCTATGAGCTTCTCCCAAATTATCAACTGATATAGCAACAGCACATTCCAAAAGAAGTGTGATCAAGTTTAGTCCTTGATCATCTAGTCCACTCATTCCTTTAACCCCCGTCTCATTTCTCGCGAGATGATGATCATCATGAGTATTAGAGTTCCATTGATGCTGTTGTTGTTGTTGATGTTCTCCAATGTCCTCTGAAGAATTTCTTCGCGCAATTTTCTTAGGCCTTAGCTCTCCCAATAATGCAGGGGTCGTTGTGCTTGTACCACTAGTCTGTAAGCCTACTTCAGTTTCATTTTCAGGCAAATCTTCAATGAGTTGCCTAGTGACTTGCTCAACCCATTGGGAAAGTTCATTTCTTTGATCAGGATTATTAGCGCGATTTTCAGTGATTAATGTCTTGGAGGGATGATTAGGGGCACAATAATCCCATTGTTCATTGGGTTGATCAAGAGGAGTATGTTGATGGATTAATTCAGACTCTCCTTTCATCATGTTTGATTACTAATACTATATGTTTATAAGATGATGAAAATAAAATTGATTGAGGAGGATTAATGAAGGAGAATTAAGTTGGCTTATAATAAAATGTACAAAGAAATGGTCATAGGTTTAGGTTATTAGTTTATGATTGAATAAATGTGGCCGGCATAATAAGACATGCAAATAAAGTTAAGATATTAAAGGACAAACCACATGACAGTTCAAATGCTGATTTTGTCTTAATTAATTTTATAATTATTACATCATGCAGAGTAAATAATAATAATTCCTAATACACTCTATTGATCTGTTTCTTTTTCTCCTGACTCATCAATTAACTCTAGTACTACTATTTGTATATGAGAGTTCCTTAATGAAAAGGACATTTTTTTTCCTTCAAAAATAACATAAAGGGAGGTCGATCGAGTTGGTTGAGCTGGGAATTGGGATCTCTCAAAAGGAGGGATGTCAGGTTGGAAACCCTTATGTTTTCTCGATCGAACTCGTCATACGGGACTTGCCTAGTGCAGTTCACTTCTCGTGTGTGATTTACAACTATTATACTGGAGCGAAATTTATGTACTCTTTGTACACCTGAAGAATGCGACTACATGTTCCCTTGTCATTAAAAAGAAAACATATAAGGGTCCCAAATCGAGGCGTAACAAGAAATGGGTGATTCACAAATCATGAAATACTGTATTATTCATAAAAATGTATCATAGTATTAGTTGTCATGTCTACGCTCAATGTGTTGGCTTTCACAAACTAGCACTAGTAAATATAGTTAACAAAAAATTAAGTTATATATGGATGATAAATTATGCATTATCGTTTTTTTAAATTAGTAATAGCATTCTATTCTCTCAAATTAATAATGCAAATGCGTGTTACTGAAATGGAAGGTACATATATATAAGTTTTTTCTTTTTTTGGTTTCCTACCAGATGTTCGATATCTGCATTGAAATTTGAAGTACGGTTATTTCGGACTATAGTGAGTAGTGCAATAATATACCATCTCACTTCAAATCTTGATATATGCATATAGAAGCAAATATTTATAGATCGACATGTAAGAAAATAAAGAGGGTTGTTTTTCAATAATAGTAATATAGTGGTAGAAAAAGCTAAATAGATTTGTTATTTTCCTTATTAGAGATATATTTATGGAATAGTAAAATTAAAGCAATATTATTGAGAAAACCTAGTTGATGAGCTTGGACATCTCAACCGAGAAATGAGATTTTCTATTTAAACATAACGTTACCAACAAAATGTTTTTTTGGGATCTACTATGTACATACAAATTACAAAACATGATTTTCACATGTTTGTTAAATCCTAGGTTGTATCATATATTCTTTGCCAACAGTACTACTTTGTTAAAAAAAAAAATCCACATCTTACAAGAAGGAAAGACCTTAGGCGTCATTGGGAAGGATGCATTAGAACACTATACATATATATAATAATATCTCGGTATATCAGTCATGCAACTTTCAGACAAACGCTATATAAAGAGGGTTGATTGTAATACCTTATTTGATACATTTTTGTAAATCTAAGGATAACTAATATGTCAGTTATATTGATCGTTTGGCAGGATGCATAAGAAATAATCTGCATTGCATAATGCATTATTGAGATATAAATAGATAGTAATAGACCTAATAGAAATAGAGGTGGATCCAAGACTTTGTGCTTATAGAGTTTAGAAGTGATTTACTGAGTTTGAAATATATATCGTTTATACCTATTTACTGAAATTTTGAACCAAAATTTTTGTGTCCAAACGAACATGTACTGACTGCACTGGTTATCAAATACTGGATCCGCGTCTGGTTACTAAAGGCCACAAACTGAACCAGTCATTTCATAGTACTCTGGTTTCAAAGCAAGTGAAGAAAGAACAAGTAATAGAGAGACGGATCAAAGTTGTCATTCATGACCTATATATCTTAATCAAAAGATGAGGACTGTTGCAAGCAAATTCTAACAATATTAGTTTCATATCCAACATAACAATTTTCTTTGATATCAGCCTAAATACTTACATCCCTGATCAAATAGCCACTAACCAACTGCCAAAACTTTGCTAACAACTCTCTATATATCATGGAGGCATGAGATTTACAAAGCTTCCTTGGGATTTCTGAGAATTACTTGACTCTGATCCTTCTGACTCGTCCTCTGTTGAAAAACAAAGCAGAAATAGAAGACAAAACTGAGTTCTTGACATAGAGGAAAAGGATACTGTAGCCAAAAGTATCATTCAAGATGAAGCTAATTTATTTCTTTCTGAATCAGTATTATCAAAATCAAGAATTAAATAGAAGGGAAGTATGATAAATACTTTCCTCGAAAGATGAGGAAAAGGCATAAACTAAAATAACAAAAGACCACTGATTCTCTCAAGATACAACCAATATAGGACTTCAATCATTTAACACCCCCATGTATAAAACTGTTGAGTTTGACACAGATAACTATAGTATTTCATTCCAAAGCATCGACTCTATCAGACAAGAACCAAAACAAACACACAGGAAGAATCAACCGAAATACATTCCTAAATAAAGAGATGAGATAGGTAAGTATTACCAAATAGTGCTTTGATTGTTGGCCTCTTTGACTTGGTATTCTTCTTCTTCAGTTCAGCTGCGGAAAAAAATGAGACCTCAAAGTCAGTTAACTTTCACAGAGCAATGAAGAACCGCCACAAAGGAAAAAACTTTGTCCAAAGTACTTGCACCAACTTTTCACAAGGAACACCAGATCCCTCAATATTCCTGTACTCAAAGGGCTTCAGCTTCTTTAAGTACGTAATTTCAAGTTTGGTTCAATGACATAGTAATAAGAAAGAAAAAGGCAGAGAACATAGCAACTAGAAGAAGCTAACAAATGAGGTCTGGCTATTTAATGTATCTTAAATTTAATACCCACTATGCTATAGTGCTTTAAAATCATGAAGTTGGATCTGATCTTAGCTTACAAAAATGAGATCGAACTCTAAAAACAATATTACAACCTAGAGATATCCAGGAGGTCCATGCATGCAGAAGCATGAACTAATTCAAGAAGACCCATCCATGTAAAAAAAGAATGAAAATCCTGCATCAGCAGTTATCTAAAAATATCATAACAAAACATCTTATATCTTATGAATCATATTTTCTCCAGTTTAACACTCTAGTTGCTTCACCATGTCACAGTCCCTCTGGACTTCATGAGAGAGAGAGAGAGAGAGATACCCATTCCAGACACTTGATAATCATTCACAATTTCAAAGTTTTTGTATGTATAACCCACAAAGTTGATGTCCTTCGATGAGAGCATCTGCAAAAAATTTAGGTAAGAATGAGAAGGAGGGAATTGACAAAGGTGAAGGAACTGTAGGGTCCAACAAATAATGAATACGACAATAAAAATAACGAGAACAGAAAACCTCAGGATCACCATGAAAAACAAACAAGAGAAGTCCAAATGCAGACATTTCTAAAGTGGGAATCACTGTTAAGGTACGCCTAAATATCCAACCATGTAATGTAGCATCTATTTGGGAACCCTAACAAATATCTGGAAAAAGAAAAGACTTTCTCCCTCAATCAGTTTGACTTGCTACTCTATCCTTTCTGACCTTAATCCAGTTTCAGCAGCAACACTATGCAACTTCAAGTTGCCCAAATATTTGCACACTTACATCACTATTCAACTCGTCAGTGAAGTCCTGCCAAGACTTCAATAAAAAGGTAGAACTACCACGCACAGCTTGAGAACTTTGCAACAGTCCAATATAGACATGGCTCGGACATGTCTGCTACACTGTTGAAAGCATCTGAACTTCTCTTCACTGTTCTGATAAGCACGAGTATTCCCCATAGGAAAAGGTTTCTCTAGCAAGTTTACATTAAAGTTTCTAAACAGTTCTCCGTTTAATTTTTTGTAATTGCAACAAACATAGATTGCAAAACTTTTTAAGACAGAGGGCTCCAAAGTTAAAGGAAGAAACAAGGGGAAGATGGAGAACGGACAATTCAAGTACTACTACAGAAAAACCAACCTTATTGTTCATCAATGATAATTTACACTAGGACAAGGGTTATTTGGGAATATCTCGTCTGAAACTTCAGCAAGCCTTTATGCATTCCATGTCTATAATTATCACTAAAATTGCAGTAGAAGAGTCATACTCATCAACCCTGTGTTAGATGCCCTCCACTCTTACATGATGTCCTTATTTCCAATCCCAGCAAGTGTTATTAAAAGACTAGACAACATTAAAAGATCTTTCTTGTGGCAAGGAAATAAGGAGAAGAAGGGTTTCTATTTGGTGAAATGGAAGGCATTAACAGTGAGTAAGAAGAAGGAGAGGGAGGGGGCAGACTGGGACTCAGAGATCTGAAGTTTCAGAACAAGGCTTTAAAAATAAAATGGCTTTGGAGATGACACAAGAAGACCAAATGTGTCATGAGTGGCACCCGTACTTAACCTCCTAGGTGGGCGAACCAACGAATTCAACCCCAACTTATATTTATTGTTCAACTTACGAAATACAAACCATAATGCGGAAGCTCAAATCTTATTAATGTAAGAAACACAAATCCACTAAAGTCTATTAAATATCGTTTCCCAAAACCTGAAAGTCATCACATCAAGGACATCTAATCTCCAAATACTAAGAGTATCAAAGACAAAAATAAATGAATAAAGTAGTTTGTGTCCGAAAACTGAGGACATCAATGTCATGACCGAGAGAATCCAACACGAGCTCGAACGAATAGCTCACCCTAAAACTTGATGTGTTGGAGATTCGCTAGAGTTGAGGGCGAGTCTAAGTCGCTAGTACACTCACTGCACTCCACAAAAGGAAAACAAAGAAAAACACAAGTAGGAATCAGTACAGGGCAACATGTACTGAGTAGATATCATTAGTCAACTCAAAATAGAAATTAATATGCATAAAGTAATAATATAAAATCAACTATAGCACTTAGCAGGTGCCAAGCAACAAACAACATGAAAAAGTGACAACAGCACTGAAGCAAGTACGTAATCAGTCCTCATGTGTGTTCTTGATATTGTGGACGGATTACGTACTTGCTTAAGTGATGTTGCCACTTGTTCATGCTGATTGTTGCTTGCCACCTGCTAAGTGCTATAGTTGTTTTCTTATTATTACTTTATGCATACTAATTTCTATTTTGAGTCAGCTGATGATATCTACTCAGCACATGTTGCCCTGTACTGATCCCTACTTGTGTTTTCCTTCATTTTCCTTTTGTGGAGTGCAGCAAGTGTACTAGCGACTTCGACTCGCCCTCAGCTCTAGCTAGTTTCCAGCACATCAGGTTCCAGGATGAGCTATTCATTCGAGCTCGTGTTGGATTCTCTTGGTCATGGCATGATGTTCTTAGTTTTCGGACACAAGCTACTTTATTCATTTATTTTGGTGTCTTTGATTGGAGATTAGATGTCCTTGATGTGATGATTTCCAAGTTTTGGGAAACAATATTTAATATACTTTAGTGGATTTGTGTTACTTACATTAATAAGATTTGAGCTTCCGCATTATGGTCTGTATTTCGTAAGTTGAACAATAAATATAAGTTGGGGTTGAATTCGTTGATTCGCCCACCTAGGAGATTAAGTATGGGTGTCACTCATGACTCGTTTTGGATCGTGACAAACTTGGTATCAGAGCTCTAAGTTCGGTGATCTCATCACACAAAGACAAGTCTAGTAGGGTCTTGCAGAACGATATGGGGACGCCTTTACTTTTCTTCGGGAGGCTATAAGACTTAAGGAAAACTTCATTCTTTCCTTCTTTCGTGCGATTACTTGAATCCAATTGGTATCTAGGTGATACAAATTAGTATCTGACCTCTTTGACTCTATTTCACATATGGTTAGAACTAGAAGTGGCAACAACAACACTAGCAAGACAGGGTACATCCTTGGAAATAAGCATGTTTCCCCGATTGACCACATGGCATGTAATGACTAGTGACCAACATGATCTTTTTATTAAGTTCTTAAAGTTGAAACCCCCATTCTTCATGGGTACTGAATATGAAGATGTTTACGATTTCCTTGTTGATTATCATGAGCATCTTCATAAGATGAATACAGTGGAGAGGCTTGGTGTTGAGTTTGTGAATTGTGACATACCAATTTCAGGGAAATGCTAAAATGTGGTGGCGATCATGTTGAGTGTCGACCATGTTGAGTGTCGACCAGTAAATGCACTACCTATTACTTGGGCAGCATTTTCTAGCTTCTTCATGGAGACGTATATACCCCAAGACTTTGAGGGATATGAGGAGAGATGAGTTCCTGAATAGAGAGCAACGGGAGATATTTGTTGCAGCCTATGAAGCCATATTTCATGCTTTATCCAAATATGCGACTCAGCTTTGCTACAGTCTGGAAGAGCAGATCGCTGCTTTGTGAAAGGATTGAGGTCAAATTTGCAGATTCAAGCTTTATAGGTGGCTGCTTTAGCAAAAATCTTTTCATGAAGTGGTTGATTTTGTGAAGAAGGTAGAGGGGGTGAAGCCAGATGACTTTGCCAAGGTGACAACATTCAAAAAGTTTCGTAAGGGACGGCTAGATAATGAACACCATTACTTTGGAAAATATAGTTAGTAAATTTGTCATAACATGTATGGGTTGCTTAGCGAATGATGAAATTATGTTGCACCAATTGAGGACAAAATCTATACTATGATTTCATAAATGAAGTGTATATCAAAGAGGGTCATGATATGACTACTACAACAGTACCGATGCTTACTTGGTCAGAGTTATGAAGTATGTTACTCTTGTTATCGACCTGATCTAAGAAAGAATGCAAATCGCTTGGGCTAGAGACGGAACGAATTTGATAATGTTTTGCAGTTATTCAATGGGTAGAAGTATGTGGGCCATTTGGGTACAATCTTCTCGATAGGTATGATGTGTTCTAGTGATGGAACTAATAGACTTTCACGGTATGGTACTAGTGTTATGTGGAAATGAATACGTCAATTTTCAAGTGTGGATACTAACTACTTAAAGAGTTATCAATTGTATGACATGTTCAGATAATGAGATTCAGTGTTGCATTCACATTTGAGAAACCAACTAGTTTGTTACTAAGGACGCTTGTGTTAAGCATTGTTTTTAAGGAAGATTTTAGTGGTGGATCGTTGGTACGGTATTGATTCATTTAGGTTGTGAAGTGTATCTTGAGGATTCTAAATAAGGATTGATGATTTTATCTTAAGCTCCAAAGGAGTGGATTGATACCGGAATGACAAACTTATGGGTAAAGAAAGTCCCAGTGTATACTTGGGTGAATGCAATTGCAGATTTTATAAAGAAAGTGCGTATAAAATTTGGATTAATCCTTTGGATTTGATTGGTATAACTAGATTTGAGGTGTCATATCGATGAAAAGGTTGACTTTGTGGTGATGGCAATGGCTAACTGAGTATGATGGTAATAAGAGTTGCCTATGTGATGATGGCAATGGCTACCAATCATCAAATGGTAGAATGGCCTTGGAAGCACATTTGGAAGGCTAAGATACCATATCAGGTTTCATGTTTTGTCTAGCTTTCGGCAAGAGAAGCAGTTCTTACTCAAGATAACTTGATGTGAAGAAGGATTACTATCTTCCCTAGGTGCTGCCTATGTGGGGAAACTACAGAGACAGTAAATCATATTTTCCTCCATTGCAAAATAACTCAAGTAGGGAGGATGTTCCTGGCACTCAGAAATATCACATGGATAATGCCTGGAAAGAATTCTGAAACTCTATCAAGTTGGAGAGAGGCAGAGGAAGATGGAGAATGGCTCCAGCTTGTATCTGGTGGACAATAGGGAAAGAAAGGAGTTCCAGATGTTTTGAAAATAGGATCAATTCTGTCCAACAGATGAAGATGAATTGTATTTTACTCTTCTGCTTTTGGTGTAGACAGTCTCACTCGGTAGAAACTGTTGAAATTCTAGATGTATTAGACTCCCTCTAGAAGACGAGAATAGCTCCTGTTCCTAAGAGTCTTTTGATGTAAATATGGTGCAAGAACAACCAATGTACTGATTGATCTTAATCATATATAGAAATATACAACGTTACGAATTTCAAGAAAAAAGAATGTAAAACGTAATCCCACACGATGCACGAGAGTGAATACCTTCCTCCAAGGACCAGATCTTGATGCACTCTGAGAACGAGTTTCAGACTGCTGAGAACAAGAAACAAAAGCGAGTTAAGCAAATAATAGTGAAACACATTAGCAGAAGAAAAAAGGTACATCAATACCTCTTCAAACTTCTCAAAGTTTTGAGTGTCCAACTCATCAGTAACCTCAGGGATGAAGGCAGCATCAATATGATAGATTCTGTCCCAGTCTATTCCTCTAAACCACGGGTGGACCTGATATAGAAGAAAGATAGAAAAAAGCAGGCAATTTACACTTTGCAATTACACAGAAACTGATAAAAGAACATAGAATAGGACACACCATACAACACCTTTATTTCATCAGCACCATTCGAACCTAGTCGCTGGGTAACATGGCAAAGGAGTTTGCCAATAAGATCTTCCGCTTCTGAAGATAGTTTTGCTTCCTCAGGAAACTTTAAATGAGATTTCCAGTTTACGATCTGCAGGTACAAGGATATGATTATACAGATGATGAGATTCTAAGAGACCTCTTCAGTAGTTTCTTTGTGAAAAAGAGCAATGGTTTGAGGAAAATCAAGGATAGAGTTGCTTAGAAGATGAAGAGATGAATCCTGATATTTCAGGGAAAGGAAATAAAAAAAATGGAAAAAGGTTCTCCGGGAAGCCAATAAGAAAAAAGGGATAGTAAAAAAAATGTAGAAATAGATTTTATAAAACAAGCTTAAAAATAAAATCGACCATGGCAATGTGCAGAGCTGTTCTTATGCCTGTTATGAATGATGATATGTATGATTACACTAGCCAAGCCTCACTCTGGGATTCCATCATTTATCTTTCTAAGCTTCTACTCCTACCTTGTTAAGCGTTTCTTTTTTTTTCTTTCTTTTTTTTTTTTTGAAATTTTGTTAAGCCTTTCTTTTATTTATTTATTTCGTAGAACTATCACATTGAGCTAATAAGTATAAAGTTAATGGGTGGGGAAAAAACTAATTTCCATTCTTCCATTTCCAATTTCTATTACGTTATCGTTTTAACCTTCTGCCCTACCATAATAACGTTTCTTAATTATTACTTTTTTGGATTAAACCTTTCACATCTTCGAAATTAAATAAAGCAATGTAATAAAGAGTTAGCACATATAATATTGGGAATGACTGGAGATTTAGTTGGAAGTATAATCTTATGTTGGACGAGAGAAGTTCATCAGGGTGGGGAATTAATAAGAAGTAACAACATCCTTCAAGGAAGATAATTGGCTTGGGAATGATATTCTACAGATAAAAAATGGAAATAGAAAATGATCATAAAAGTAGAAATCTATAGTCCTTTGTCCTTCTGGAGACTACCCATTCTAAAAGATTATAATATTATTCAAAAATGAAGATTAGATGATCATAACATTTGAAGGGAAGGGGGGGAGAGAGAGACGAAGAGGGGAGCTAGATGATCAAACAAAATACAGCTTTTGTTTAAGTTGAATTTAAGAAACATAAAAGTAAAAATGATCCTCACCCCAAAAGTTTTAAGAGCATTGAATTTTCTCCTTTTTAAACTACCAAATCAAGTGGAAGGGCATATAGAAATCATGTTTGCAGTTGAAGTGGTTTTCTGAGTCTAAAACAGTTAAAGTACTTAGGTTATACTCCGTAGATTTCTCAAGGCCTTGAAAATTATATATTTTCCCTAAATGACTAAAGACGCTAAAAGTTACAATAGAGTGAAATAAAAGCAAAGAGATGAGATCTTTTCATTAAAAAAATCGGTTAAGAACCTGATACTTGTTTGGTCTAAATGTCTAGTGCTTTTAGCTAAGTACCAAAAGTATGTTTAAATAGTTCTCAGCAGGATAAAGAAAATATTTCAGAGGTTTGAATAAGATGATACGAGAGCATAGTAGAACTGTCCCAATGAGGAAGATATAAATTAAGGAATCAAACCAAGGGAAACATATACAAGTAAATTCAATGATGATCGTTAATGACAGCACTCTGAAGGCTCACCTTGCGACATGTTGACATGGGATCATCAGAATAGAAAGGTGGATAGCCCACTAGCATTTCATACATAATAGCACCAAGTGACCACCTGAAGAACAAGAGCAAATGTATGCCAAATACATGAGAACAAAATATATAAGGACATGGATTAACCCCCCCCCCCCTACCCCTCAAAAAAGGGAACAGGAATACATCTCAAATAACGAAAACTAGAGAGGAGAGGACACGGTAGGCAGGAGTGAGAAAACAAACTTGTACAACTTAAACATAAGATCACATTTTCCAGAAATTAACAAAAGCAAAGAAGGTAAAACTCAAAGAGCCCGTTCATATACATGAGAAAACTGTACTGACCAGTCACACTCCATTCCATAACCTTTCTTCAGCAGGACTTCAGGAGCTATATAGTCTGGTGTACCCACTGTAGAATATGCCTGGGTTTCCGCAATTGGAGGAATTTAGTTAGTAAGAGATTGACTTCTTCTCAGTGTTATTAAAAGTAAAAAGAATGAAAAAGTGACAAGGTCCATGGAGTTTGAAGCGAGAAGTGAAGCTCACATTTTTACGGATATTAAAATATATCAATGTATGAATTTAGTATGATAAAATTAAATTGCAATCAAAATAACTAATTTTAGCATGTAATATACAATAATGTTGTATTGATCAAACTCCTCAAAGTCGAAATTCAAGAAACGGTTGATTCTTGTTGGAATCACTTTGTGCACCATTATTTGAAGCCCACATATGAAGCCATAACAGCTCGCTTCACAATGGCTCTTAAGAACACTGCTTCATCAACCACACAAAATCAACTATAAAATGATCCACAAAACCACATGAACTTTGCTACTTCAGGTTAGGTGGTAAGAAATATGGTCATTGTGTAGAAAATATACACTCAACCCCCACAACTAATAACTCAATCCCTCTATTAATGTGGGACATTCTAAGAAAAAATCAACATTTGGAGCGTGGACAATATGACATGAGGTCCAAACATTCAATAAACCAAGATTAGGGGTTGTTCAGGCTGTGATACATGTTAAGAAAATAGACCTCGGTCCTAACCCACCCCTAAAAGCTAGTTCACAAGATGAGGATTGCCCAATACGATATAAGGAGACAACAACCCACTTCCTCAACCAATATGGGACATACTAATTGTCATCATATACCAATTTTAATGATTGTTCCATCTACATTACCAACAGAAAATGACAGTGCAATAAGAGGACAGCCAGTGTCTTCTGAAAGAATAATACAGGGAAGTTAACCAAAAAGATACCCAAAGGGAGGAGACTCACAAGTGTCCTCCTATTTTTCTGCCAATGTTGTAATTGTTCTTGCTGAGTGCGTTTTGGCGCTGCAGACCCATCACTCCGAGAAGCTCCATGGGCACTATCACCCCCTGCGAAATCCTTCTCTTCTAGGGTGCTGCAGTCTAATGGCTTACAAAGACCAAAATCTGATAGTCTCAAATGACCGTATCTATCAAGCAGCAGGTTGTCAGGCTTAATGTCTCTGCAGCAAATAAAGTGTAAGGGAAACAATATTAGGATGTTTAAAGAGGTCCAGACAAATGAAGAAATAAAACAAAACAAATTGCAACCAGGTATCAAAAGAAGTTATGACCTGTGTATATAGTTATGTATATGGATAGATTCTATAGCCAAAACAGTCTCCGCAACATAAAATCTGGCTTCATCTTCAGTTAGTGTATCCTTCCTCATGAGTAGGGTCATCATATCACCACCAGGTAGATATTCCATGATAAGATAAAGAAACTCGTCATCTTGGAAAGAACAATACAGTTTGACAATGCAATTACTGTCCACCTCTGCGAGCAGATTCCTTTCAGCTTTTACATGCTCAACCTAATAAAATCCAAAAGCTAAGGACCAGTAAATATAGTAGCAGAACTTATGGGAATCTGATGTTCATTCTCATATACCTGTCCTCTACG
Source organism: Solanum acaule (assembly GCA_036250505.1). Lineage (NCBI taxonomy): Eukaryota > Viridiplantae > Streptophyta > Magnoliopsida > Solanales > Solanaceae > Solanum > Solanum acaule. The sequence continues at coordinate 2,723 of JAJOOR010008762.1, read as the reverse complement.
AAGCATTTCTGATTTCTTAAGCTTTTTCATCGCATATACATGACCCGTTGTTTTCTCTCTACAAACTCTTACCTGTAATGGGAAAAAAGACGAACGTTTACATCCTTCAGACTTTCTGAGAAGGGAATTTCCTATCCACAGTTCATGATATCGAGCTCAGAAATATTTAGCTGCTAGAGCAGTGTGTTGAAAGTATAATGCAAGCACTCCAGCATATTCAACAGATCATTAGTCCGACTACTACATTAGCAGATCATGGGGCAACCGGCTTATATGATGACATCCCGTAACTGGCAAGATTCCACCTAATGGAGATTCATTACAAACTTGTGACTCATGAAGGAGAGCACTACCCAGCAGAAAACACAAATTTTCTAGCTTTGACAAAGACATTCTTATGAAACCTTAGTTTTGACATGAGAAAGAATGAGAACTGTATCAACTGGATCTCTACAAAACCTTTTTCTCGATAGAGGCAACACCTTACAATTAACTCGCAAGTTAAATTAAATTGAAAAAAGGAAATAAAAAGCTCAGGTTACACAAGAATAAGGCGTTGCCTATTTATCCATCCAAGAAGGCTTGATTAAGGGGCAGAACCTCATGAAAGGGTGAGGTGAGAATTCCTTATTGCTCATTAGAAGGTCATGAGATTCACACAGAAGCTTCAGATGTCTAGTTTTCTATTTCTGCCCATGGAATGACAAGTACTTGTGAGGGAAAGGAGTCGCTCCTCACTCTATTTTTTAGATTTCACCTTCAAGTAGAACCATGGAGAATAGGCCTAAAATCACCTTCTATCACTAATTGTAGTGTGATCTCTAGCTCTGCTCAGCCACCTTGAATAGATGACACTCTGAAGTTCGTCCAACTACAATAAATATCTGTATCTCTTAGTGTCTAAGCTAATACTATAGGAGAAGCATATCCAACAAATCATCTGTTAAGAAGAGGATTACAAGTTTAACACTTCTTGCCATAGAAAATTAATATCAATCGCATATGGGCAAACTATCCCAGGCAGTGGCAAGTAGAATCCCAAGAAAAGATGGAAAAATCCCATCTTATTGCTTGAAGTCTTGAATAAGGTCTAAGAGAGACCCCCCTCCCATCCTCAGAAACTGATAAAGTGCAAGATTCTTAAACAGCGCCTCAATTTCAACCTATTTAAAGGCACGTACTCATAGTGTTGTTGGTCATATTCATGGTTGCGTTGTAGTACCTTCTTAATTTTTCCCCTTCGACGAGTATAGACTACATCACATTATTACTATAAACTACACATACAAATAATATTATCATGGATATCCATACTGAAGCCTTTAATTTCCTACATAGCTCATCCACCAAGGAGAAGAAAGAACTTGACAGTCCGAAGTAACATGTTGTGGTTCAGGGACCCAAATCTAGTTAATGTGGGAATGACTTTATTGTCTTCTCATAAAGTATGATATAAGTTTTTAACTAGAAATAAATGGACATGATATATGCACTCTAAGATTATATTGATAGAGAGAATTTGATATAATATGTTCTTACATATTTCACTCTCCAAATATATGTATACATACATTAAGTTTTACAATCTAATATGGTAGAAATGCTGGGGAGATTAGTCGCTTTGGAAAAGTTAATAAGAAAAACTCTAGAATCTAGCACTGTATAATAATTTTGAAGTCACTCTATTCAAGATAGTTTCTAAATTCTACCCCCACAAGAAAGACTTAGCCAACCATTTTGACATTCACAATTATTAAGTCCTAGGCTAAGTAATCAACTCCTACAGGATTCAGTAACTGATATAGAATTACCTCCCTAACTATAGCACACCTCCATCGGATCTAATACACAGCTCAGCAAATATTTGATCGAACCTTATAACCGGCCAAATTCACTTCAAAAGTGTTCTAGAAGCCCTTACTTAGTAGCTAAGGACTCAATTATCTCCTTATTGCCGCCTTAAAAAGTTGGTCCAACAGTAATGCAGCTACACCGTCATTTAACATCTATATATATCACCTTCTCATGCTTGTATTCAAACCATGGAAATCTAGACTTGATCCGAGTTTCCTAAGAAGCCTACCCCAATCAGTAAGTAGTCTCTCCTTTCCTTATTTAGAACTTCCTTTTCTTTTTTCAAGTAAACATCATAAAAACACTTAGATTTCAATAGTTAGATTTATCTGTCAACATGATTATAGGATGCAAAATCACAAGAAAGTAATTAACCAAAGTAGCATTGACCCACAAATTACTAATTTTATTTTATGCTCTAAGGGGTCGTCTGGTACGCGAACTAAATTATCCTAGGATTGTAATCCCTGGACTAATTTATTCCACCAGGAAGATGGGATAAAATAATACCAAGTTGGATAGGATAAGGTGGGATATCCCAGGATTAAGCCTAGGATAAAATTTATACGTGTTTGGTAAGATGGTATAAATTTATCAACGCAGTATAAATTTTGGGTCATGACACTTCAGCATCTGCATTTTTCAGAAATCGAGGGGAAATAAAGATGTAAAATTTACTATTTCATGCGAGTTGTTTACCATCCACATTCAGAACAAGCCAAAATGAAAACTGTGGTTATAGAGGATTGTAGTAATATCAGAACAAAATTGTACAAGAAACAAACAAAGATGTTAACAGCCAATTAGATATTTCAATAGAGATATTACCTCCCCAAATGCACCCTTTCCAATCATTGTTAGTAACTCAA
>JAJOOR010008761.1:0-28196 GCA_036250505.1 Solanum acaule | reverse complement strand
TACAGTAATAAAGATTTTCAAAATATTTATGCAATATCTATTGATATATAGTAGTATATTTAAAAGGTATAAAATAGTAATAATTATTGGTATAAAATAGTATATTTATATATAGTAGTAAAATAATTATTGGTAAAATGATGGTTATATAATTGATATATTTAAAAGGTATAAAATAGTAATAATTATTGGTAAAATGATGGTTATATAATTGGTATGTATGTATGTTTATATATTACATGGTTGCATATTTGGTGAAACTACGATGCAGTTATAATTGTGAAAACACTATGCATACTTGATGAAACCTACATGTTTTTTACTTAGATGAAAATAATGGTAAAAATGTGAGAGAAGGCTTCAATTAATAATATGATTTGATTGAATAAAAAATTAAGAGAGAGAAAACAATATATAGAAAAACAAAGTAACGTAAAAGAGCAAAACTGTGGTTGAAAAAGTCAAAAAAATGTAAACAATAATTATCAATCCTATAAAATTAGCACATAATCTCCCCTAAAAAAGGTAATAGATATGGATACCAACTATATTTTTAACAAATAAAAAATTAAATATTTTGTTATGTTTGTAATTAAAAACTTAGTTTTGTAAATAAAAAAGAGTATATGTATATATTGTTAACTAAAATTTTAAATAGTATATTCTTGTAATTTTCCCTATATAAAAATGTATAAAAAAACTAAATTGACTATACCAAAACTAAAAATAATTTTTTATTTAATAAATGTTTATTTGCTCATTTATAACTAATATCCAAAATAATAATCTGAATATAGAATTTAGTATAATTAATTGAATCAACAATTATTTATTGTTGATGAAGATTGATGATTTATATTTGCATAAGATTCAAAAATGATTTTTGAACATATGACTAAATCCATCGGTGTTCGACTTTGAAACTAATATGATTAAAAATAATAATTTAATCAGAGGTTTTTTTTATTCGAGTCCTTAGAAATGAAAAAAAAGTTGTTGGTAGCGTTGAGACTTGTGAGACACTGTAACACACGAATTCGAATTAAGAAAGTTACAGTTCAATATCTTGTGACTTGTATGATCTAGTTTACAAAATATGTACACAATGTATAGATTAAATATACAAATATTTTACATATAATATAATATGCATACCATATATACATAATCGGTGTATATCTTGTGTTTCAATCATTTTTGTACATATTTTGTAAGCTAGTTGTCCGAACTATATATTTATATAGGCAAATATCTATTCGAATTTAATCGAACCCTATATAAATATCGAACACGTGATTATAAAATAAAATAAAAACTTAATTACTTGTGTACTTTAAATAATAGAACGTGATTATCTTATACATGTGTCCGAATCAACCTAATTATATAGGATCCGACTCCTCTCCATTTCCCCTCCCTCCATTTTTCCTAAGTTCTTGCTTGGATGTGAGACACATGGCATAGATAAAAAATTAATGGCTAAGATTAAATTGATTAAGATAAAATTTCTGATTATGATTTAGATAATTAATATTTCATAAGAAAAATAATAATACCATAATCATAAGTCATAATAATATATTATCTTGTCCATAAATATATTATAAAAAAAATTCTCTTTTCTATTTTTTTTCCTACGAGTATTTATCTTCCGTTTGTTTTTTTAAAAAAAGAATTGAGTAAGCCTTAGATAGCAACTTTGAACTTTCTCTTTGAAATTAGTTTACATATAATTAATAGAAAAAATACTCGCATGGAAAAAATAATTAGAAAAAGAGAAATTATTTTATAATATATTTATGGACAAAAACATAAGATAATAGTAAGAAAAAGATTAGAAAATTTTCTTTCTTTTAATAATATATTTATGGACAAGATAATATATTGTTATGATTGTGGTTAGGGGTGTTCACGGGTTGATTTGGATCGGTTATTGGTCAAAATCAAAACCAAACCAACTTAATCGGTTTTAAAATTATCAAAACCAAATCAAACCAAGTATAATATACATTTATCGGTTTGGTTTGGTTCGATTATTTGGTTATTAACCATACACAAAAATAAAAGAAACAATTCATTTAAAATGTGAAAAAAGTGACAACAATCCATTCAAAACGAAAAATAGTTAGAATGACTTAAATTAATGAACTTTCGATCACTAAAGTTACTATCAGTAAAGCTTTAAAATTCACTATATTGGCCTAGAAGGAAGAGACAATAACATTTTCACTCCCACAAAGAATTGTCATAGACACTCATATACATGAAATCAATAAGATAAATGTTTCATTTTGGGCATTTTTGCTTTCAATAAGTAAATTATAAAGAAATTTTAATGACAATATGTATAAGATCTTTAAAATTGTTTATAAAAATAATATATTAAGTATGTATATTAATAAAATATATGTATATAATTCATCGGTTCGGTTATTTCTTTGGTTTTTTTCGAATAAAACCATAACCAAATCAAATACTATCGGTTTTCAAAAATATAAAACCAAACCCAAATAAAATCGGTTTTATTTTATTTTTGATTTGGATCGGTTTTTATCCAAACCGTGAACACCCCTAATTGTGATATTGTCATTTTTCTTATGAAATATTAATTATCTAAATCATAATTAAAATCTTATTTTTATTCAATTAAAACTTAGCCATTAATTTTTACCTATGCCATGTATCTCACATCCAAGCAAGAATTTGGGGAAAATGAAGGGAAGGGAAGTGAAGAGGAGCCGGATCCAATTATATAGACACATGATGCTTTACAATTGGCAGTATGAAGACACATAATCATAATTAGTACTAATTAATTATTTAAACTAACAAATATTCTAGTTGGATTGTTTGGGTCACTTCTTCTGTAATAGGAAAGAAAATATTCCAAATCGTGAAAAAAAATTAGAAGAAAATTGTTCCTATTTAATGTGTTCTATACCTTTAATTTGAATGTTATGTTGCCTTTCAAAGAATTGCAAAGGGAAAAAAAATCAATTTCTTTATTTATTTTTTCTGACTACATATATAGAAAGTGCTATCAATTTGAGAAATATACTTGATGAATTGTTTCAATCAACTTTATATAATTAAGGTCACCCCAAACAACGATTGGACCACATGAGTACACGATTCCTTAGACTTTGCGTGAATTTAGGACACGTAATGATAAGTTAGTTAGTTCAGTTGGAAGCTAAAAAACAATTAAAAGAGAAATATAAAGGTCATTGGTTCGAATTGTGAAATCATCAGGATATGCGGCCTATATTAGTTATGGTCATGGAAAGAGTGTTTGTCCAAACTTCCTTTGACAATATAAGATCATAATAATTTTTACTTGCATATAGTAGATGATTAATTTTCTTGACGAAAATCTTGTCTGTCCGCTACTGTACATTACATTTACACCTCTTGAAGTACGTCCCTACCTTCAGGGGCGTAGGCACATGTATGCCAGGGTGTCTCCCTTCGTCGGAAAAAAATATCACATATACAAGTAAATTGATACACGAAATGATTAAATAACATATTTTAGACATCATTGATATAATAAGTTGTTATGGCCTAGTGGTTTAAGATATCTTGAATGTGTGTTTAGACATCTTTAATGAGTCAGTACTTGCGTGTTTAAATCTCACTTGTAACAATTTCTTTCCCTTTTAAAAAGAGCTTTTGTTGTTTAATTTTTTACCCTCTTCATGAAATTTTTGATTCCGTCACCGCCTTTCTTAGACTTTGAGTGAATGTGCACGGCTACCCTTATTCCCTTACTAGTATAACAACAAAAATTGAAGCAAAACCAAACGAACGTTGGACTTTTGTCCTTCTTTAACACATATTATTTCTCTCTTTCAAACATAATATCTAAAATATTTAATCATCTCTGAGATCTTATCTTAATTTAAAAGATTAATTATGTTGTTGTGCCTCTTTAAAATTCAAGGTATGTATTAGTGAACTCTTATTTATTTTTACTTTATTGTAAAAATGTAAAGATATTTTAGGTTATTTTCTATTTAAACTATAATATTTGATTGATATACTACAGATTATTGGTTGAATCTATTGACAATGTCGTTCGTACAAGTAAAAGACTCAGATAACAAGTACATAGTTAATCACGTAGTTCAAGCTATAATAGCAGTGTTGCTTAACTTTTTATGTTTGTACTTCTTAAAATAGAGCAGAAATGGGCCATTAAAAGATGTGGACAAGGAACTCTTCGCTTATTTCCCCGTCTGACCTATTTTGATATAGAAAATATAGAGTTAGGTGACACTACATGTCAGATATATTTATCCAACTTTGAGTCAACAGAGAATATTTATATTCTTCCTTGCACTCACTTGTACCACAATAAGTGCATTTCAACTTGGATAGCATAACACAATTCATAGAATAGACAATTGTACAATTATTAGGAACATCTTTTTTTTTTCCGTCTGCTATCAATTATTAGGAACATTGATATGTGGGATACGATGTGGTATATCTTAAGATTAAGTTTGCGATAAAAATAATAATATTGTGTTTGGTTATTTACATAAATTTATATCACCAATCAAATGCAATAATAATATAATGTCTCATTATTGAAATTATGAGATATTAATTATAAATCTTGTTTTACTAGATTAGTAATTAAGAGTAAGATAGTTTTATGTGCATGAAATGTGCAAGTATTGTACACAATTTTACTAAATAATGTACAATGTCTAGTGTATCGAAGGAATCGTCTACTCATGTGATCCAATCGTTGTTTGGAGTGACCTTAAAGGAAATATTCGATAAACTTCACAAAGGGATTGCAACAGTTCATCAAGTATATTTCTAAAAATTGATAGCACTTTCTATATATATAGTTAGATTATTTTTTTTGACTTTTTTCTCTTTATAACTCTTTGAAATGCAACATAACATTCGAATTAAAGGTATATATAGAACAAATAGGAACAATAAGCATCATAGAAAGAGTTTCCAATAGGAAAATAGCTTGAGCCCATTGGAGGTTCTGGTACACCTGGTGGACTATATACAACTCCTCCCCAATCAACATTCGTAGCAAAAATTTTCAAGTCAGTGAAGAGACTTTGTGGCCAGAAACCTACTCGTGTAAAGTGTTATGACACTAAAAGACACCAATTTCCGGCTAAGTCCTTTTTTTAAAATTAAATTAAATTTGTCAATAACAATGTTTATGTTATCTCCTAACTATAATTCCTATATTTGTATAAAATGTTTAAAGACTTTAAATAAGAAAAATAAAAACAATATAAAATGTACCCGATCAATGTACATTCTCGCACCCCAAGGTTTCCCTCCACGTTGTGAAATAGTATCCATGAATGAACTATCAAGAGGTACGTTATAGTTTACTTGTACAATGCCGGGACATAGTGTATTGATGCAATGAATTTTATCAGCCTACAAAAAATAGATACATCTCATATATGAATTTTTAAAAATCAAGGTAAATAGTTAAACTAAGGGTGTGTTTGTGCGAAGGAAAATGTTTTTCTTGAAAAATGTTTTCTTGGAAAAAACAAGTGGATTTCTAAGTTACTTTCTCATGTTTGGTTGGTGAGTAGAAAATATTTTTTAATGTTTGATTGGTAAATGAAACACAATTTTCAGAAAAATATCTTTTATTTTTGGTTTGAGACTAGAAAATACTCTTTAGGAAAATAATTTTTGACCTAAAAATCAACCCGGATAATCGATCTAGGACCCGACCCTGTCACCCGAACTAGGACAGGATCTTTATGACCGTTCCAAAATCTGCCCTAAGATTTGACCCATGCCCTGACCTAGAAATATTATTCAAAAACAATAAGGTGGTGGAGGTGGGGGGAGGGGGGGGTCACGGGTTGGGGTGGGAAATATTTTTTAAAAACAAACTTTAAATTTATTTTTTTTGGGGGTGGGGTGGGGTGGGATCAAGGGTAGGGGTGGGGTGAAAATAAAAATTTGAAATTGGAAATATTTTTTAAAAACAAACTTAAATTTTTTTTTTGGGGGTGGGGGATGGTAGGTTGCTGGTGGGGTGAGATAAAAAAAAAAAGTTGAAAATTATTTTTTTGAAAAAATCTTTAAATTTATTTCAACAAAAAAAATTATAGTTTGAAGTTGAAGGAAAGTTTTGGAAAATGTTTTCCCTAATTTTTGAAGGGAAGTCATTTTCCTTAAATTTGAGGAAAATGAGTTGATTTGGAAAACATTTTACCCAATCAAACATGAGAAAATTCGTAAAAATGTTTTCCACACACCCAGAGTGTCAAAAACACATTTAAACTATCTTTTTTTTTTTTTTTTAATACCCAAATTATTGATAATGTGAGTTTGATACTTAATTATCAGTTATTAGTTTGAGAAACACACATCAGTATTTGTAATGCACTCTGTCTTTTATTTGAAAAAAATTACACATGATAAATATATTTGTTTTTATCGAAAAATAAAAAATAAAAGACTAAAATTTCGAAAAATCGATTTAACTTATGTTTTGAAAAAAAATATTTTTTTTTCAAAAGGAGTCGTCACTTAATTTTTGAAAGAAGTTAAAAAAAACTTATTATTTTTCAAAAGATTTAAATAGACAAAAATGAATTGAAATAAAAAAAAGAGTTCGAGGTTCAGTTTACATTCCAAGAAGGTGTTAGGCCCTTAGAATGTCCATTAACTTGCGGTTGACCAACGATTTAATTAAAACATTTGACTAACTTAAAAATAGTTAAGTAAGAGAACCCATTTTATCTGGAAGGAAATAAACCTAAAGAGATATTTAAAGAGAATAATTCATATGTTGCAAGATAACTAATTAATAAAATAAAATAAAATAAAACTAAATAATAAATAAAAATATAAATAATTTAATTTGACATAAAATGTGAAATGACTTTCTTTTGGGGAATTTAATTAAATAAAACCAATTCAAACAAAAGGTTAGTCAATACAATAATAAATAAAGAGATATATAAATGAAAGAAATCTTTGGACTTGGGCTTCCTTGCCCAAATTCAATTAGTTTTGGGATTTTAGCCCACCTATCCTTATTATAAGAAATGGGCCAGCTGTAAATTCAAGGATTTCAGCCCATTTGACCTTTCTTCAACCTGCCAGAATTGTCTTTTGGGCTTTGACCCCTTTTTTGCCTTTGAAAATTTGTGTATACATTTACCGTATACCATTGTATACAACGTGCATACAACATCCGAAACCAGTATGTGTTGATACACAACCCATTTTTAGGACCTCCAGCATCTGCATATTTTAGTTTCAACCCTGTACTCCTGTATTACGAAATTGGGCCTGGTATACTAGTGTATACAATTGTATACTTCATATATACAACCCTCTTTTGGGACTTGAAAATTCAATTTCCAGCTCCCTGTCTTCGACCTGATCCTTAGCTTCCGGACAACCTATTACTTCAATCATCCGTAGCGGGCTGATCGATAAGGGAAAATTTCTTCGACCTGTTCCTTAGCTTCCGGACAACCTATTACTTCAATCATCCGTAGCGGGCTGATTCGATAAGGAAAATTTGGGCCTCCATGGCCCAAATGGAAATGCAAGGCAAGGAGGTGGAGTCCATAATAGAAGACTCAAATGGAGCAGATTTCATGCATAAACAAATGAAAAGGGATTTAGTAAAGAAACATAAATCCCAACACACACATAGTCCAGTAATTAATTCACAATAAAGACATACACTTTTACGAAATAAAGGACAAAGCTACAAACCAAAGCATTTTAGACAGAAAAGAGGTAAAAAATATTTTCAGAGAAGAGAGACCATGGTGATTAACTGAAATTGAGATATGTTATTTAATTAAGGTGGTTAGCCACTTAAAGGATGTGCAGTTACAACCTCACATCCCAATACACACAGGGGTCTGTTTTGTATTGTTGTACGTGTATATTTGGAATTGAATTGGATTTGTATTTTTTTTTTACAGAAAAGGGTCAAAATTGCCACTGAAATATATGAAATAGACCATTTATACCCTTTGTTACATTTTGGGATAAAAAATGTCCATGTTGTTATCCTAAGAGACCACAAATACCCACAAGAGTTAACACCCCAAATTTTTATTGACATGGCAAGCCACGTGGGACTAATCTTTCCACCTAAGCGTTGTCAACTAGGATTCACTACAAAAGAACTAGACCTTTAGCGGCGACAACAGTCGCCACAAAAGCCCAGAAAATTGTTACTAAAAGTTTTTAACATTAAATTCAAATTTGGTGTTTTTTTCTTCAATGCTTTTTAAAAACCAAAAATGATATCGATTAAGTAGGAGTTTGAAGACACTGTATGTTTTATTTTTAGGTCATATGTAAATGTATAAAATGTACAATGATGCATTATATAGTAGGAGATTTCAATCGAGAAATAATTTTGATGATTTTTCATAATAATATTGGATATTTTTAATATTGATATTGCAAGTTATTTATTTTAGAAAATTAGGTTGCAATCGAAAATTAATTATCATATGTTTTTGTTGAAAAAATAGGTTTTTCTAGCGAATGGTTGTGGAGCCTTAGTCGCCACTAAAAATCACTCATAACCTTTAGTGGCAATATTTTGGGATTTTGTGGCGACTTTGTCGTCACTAAAGGTCAAGTTCTTTTGTAGTGAATCTTAATTGGCAACGCTTAAGTGGAGGGATTAGTCCCATGTGGCTTGCCACATCACTAAAAAATTGGGGTGTTAACTCTTAAGTGTATTTGTGGTCTCCTGGGATAACTGCGGAGGTATTTTTTATCCCAAAATGTAATGGAGGATATAAGTGGTCTATTTCGCATAGTTCAGGGGCAATTTTGAACTTTTTCCATTTTTTTTATTGGGAATGAGAAATGGGCTGGGTCAGTAGTATATTATGAAGTGGGCTGCTGGAAAGGTTGGAGGAATAATTGAGAAATGGGCCAAGTGAATTGCAATTGATCCATTGAATTGTGAACATAACTAAATTAAATTTAATTAGCAAACTCGACTAATAAATAAGATCAATTATTATTTTATTAGAAAAAAAATAGCATGCAAATTTTGTTATGCGAAAAAAATAATGTTCCTAATAACTTTACAATTACATTAGTTATGGTCGTGGAAAGGATGTTTGTCCGGACTTTCTTTGACAATATAAGGTCATAATAATTTTTACTTGCATATAGTAGATGATGAATTTTCTTGACCAAAAATCTTGTCTGCTCGCCACTATACATTACATTTACACCTCTTAAAGTACGTCCCTTCCTTCAGGGGGGCAGACACATGTATGCCAGGGTCTCCACCCTTTGTTGAAAAAAAATATCACATATACAAGTAAAATGATATACAAAGTGATTAAATAACATATTTTGGATACCCTTGACATAATAGGTTGTTATAGCCTAGTGGTTTAAGATGTCTTGAATGTGTGTTTAGACATCTTTAATGAGTCGGTACTTGCGTGTTCAAATTTCACTTGCAACAATTGCTTTTCCTTTTGTTTAATTTTTAGACCCTCTTCATGAAATTTCTGGCTCCGCTGTTAGACTTTGAGTGAATGTGCACGGCTACCCTTATTCCCTTTCTAGTATACAAAAGAAATTGAAGCAAAACCAAACGAACTTTGGACTTTTGTCCTTCTTTTAACACTTACTTCTTTTTTTATAACAAGTCATCTTCACCATTAATATCAAAACATTGGTTTTACAAGTAAGCTTAATTCTGATCATGTTTAATAGTAATTGTTTCAAAAGAAGACACAACATCCCCCTATATTCTCTTCTCTGCATTTTGTAAACAATTGATTTTGCATTCACATGAAGTCTTGTTAGCTGAGGCAACATCGACGACATTAATTGTTTACCTTCGCCTTCGCACAATCTTCCAATATAATTTCTCTCTTCTCCATGGGAAATTAGGGTAAAACGAAGCTCTCTGTTATCTTCTAAATTACTATAATATTTAAACTGACCTGATGATATTTGACTGCAGATTAAACTATTGACAATGTCGTTCATACAACCAGATGAATCAGATAACACGAAATTCAAGCTGTGATAGCAATAATCATTATGGGTGTTGTTTTACTTTTTATATTTCTATTTGTTAAAATAGGGCAGAAATGGACAATTAAAAGACATGGACAAGCAACTCTTCGCTTGTTTCCATGTCTGCCCTATTCTGATATAGAGTTAGGTAACCGTGACACTACATGTCGGATATGTTTATCCGACTTTGAATCAACAGACAATATTTATATTCTTCCATGCACTCACTTGTACCATAGTGAGTGCATTTCAACTTGAATGCGCCACCAAATTACGTGCTCAACATGTCGTCGCAATTATGGCAATATCTATACGTCGTGAATCACTTGTTTGGTTTAGTTTTATTATTCTACGTACTATGTAATTTTTTTAAAAAAATGCACTATGTAATAATTTTATTATGCTAATAAGTAATAAAAAGTTCGGTTATCCATTTTAGCAACAATTTTAAGGTGTCATTTTTGTGAATTGTGGGCCCATTAATTTTGTAATTTGATAAATAGTGAGTTGTCATGTATTAAAACAAGAGTAACTTTCACATATAACAAACACAAAAATCATATTTGTATGCTATAACTATAGTTTGCATAATTGCACTTCATAACAAATATAAATATGTATATTTCGCTATACATATACAAAAGAAAGCAGTTGTATAATTTCGCTATACATATACAAAAGAAAGCAGTTGTATAATCTGCTTTGGTATACATATACAAAAGATCAATTGTATAATCTATGTTTGTATAAAACGAGAAAGAGAGAAAGACAAAAGAAAACTGGGCAGAGGAAGATCGTATTTGTATAATCATAAGTGTATATGACGAAAATATATGCATTTGTATTTATATATACAATTTTCTCTCGCTTTATACAAACACAAACACATTTTATACATTTGCGTTTTGTATAAAGTGAGAGAGGCGAGTGAGCGAGCGAGATCTGGGAGAGTGGCGAGCGAGATATGGGAGAGGGGAAAGAGGGGAACGAAAATATATGTATATATACAATTTTCTCTCGTTATATACAAACACAAACGCAATTTACACATTTGCGTTTGTATAAAAAGCGAGAGAGGTGAGGGAGAGAACGAGAGTGGCGAGCGAGATTCACTAGGAGAGAGGCGAAATAACAACAATTTGCTATGGGGTACAATTAGATCAAACTATATTTATAGCATTTAATTTGAATTAATAGTTTGCTATTATATACAATTTTCCCTTAAAACAATGTGGATCTCACTAGAATTAATCATTTTTATCTGAAATGGTAAAGCTTCTTTCAAGTATAATGCACCTTCAGGTATATTATAGTCACACAAATAATTAAGGTTTGTTTTAAACCTTCTCCTTCAAAATTATCTTCTCTTTTTTGTCAAAATTTTGGAAACACGACGTCGAGTTTTTCTTACTCTTTGTTCTATTATCTAAATGATTTCAATGTATATAAAAAAAGAAATAGTTTAGACTATGATAATTTAAATTTTATGGAGAATGTAAATTTACAAAATAAAATACATGTTTGCATTAAAGAACAATATTGAATTCTCATATGATTTCGTTGGTCTTTTTAAATTTTTATTATTGTGAGTCAAATTTTTAACATAAGATTTTAACCACTTTTTATTAAGCATGTTAGATAGAGCGTGAAGTATTAATAAATACAAATAATTATGTCATCTTTAAGTGTATTTAGAATATGAAAATTCACCGAGTACAATTATATATAGATGATATTGTTGGAATTTTTCTTCTTTGCGCCAAGTTGTCATTTTCTTTGATTTATTTGTCTTTATAAACTCACAAGACGAATAATCAAACCGAAGTCTGAAGTTTATATTTACAAGGTAAGAAATATGTTAAATATTTTATTGATTTAATGAAAACATTTATTTAAAAGGCGATACAACACTCACAACCTTTAAATCATGAATCCACCTCTGATTTGAAATAAGTAATTAATGTTGAAGCTTAAATATAAAAAAAAAAAAAACTTTTGATATGCTAAAAGTGAGAAGTAAAAATAATTTATTTTTTAATATAAAAAACAAATAAAAGTGAGCAGAGAGTATATTTGATAACTTTCTTTCAAGGGACAAAATAAATTTAGTTATAACAATTGCACGTTCATTTTGTTGACAAAGAAAGGACAAAGGAGATCTCTAAACGACTATAAAAGTTATGATCTACATTTAAAGAAACAATTTTTTCTTTATTGAAAATTGAACCGTAAAAATTTGAAATTTTATTTGAAGTTATCTTTCAAATTTGACAATCACTTTATAATTTGTTTTCTAACTTACTTTTAAAATAATAACAGTATAGTACATTCAAATACGACTATTATTTCAAATATTATATAACATATAATCAATTATTATAAGTAGTTCTATTGGACCTGTGCGATCAATACATGAGATACGCTCAATCAAATCGCCACACTTCTTTGCTATTTGAAACTGAATTTAAAAGTCAGATGACAAATAAATTTCTCTATTAGCTTCACTTACGAGAAAAATTTATTATAACAATATTTATTAATTTTTAAATTATATATAATATATAAGAGAAAATGGTCAAAAGCCCCTTAATCTATATTCGGATTTTTAACTACACACTTTAATTTTACGAGAGTCCTATCACCCCCTCCTGAACTGTCTAAAACTGAAATAATTACCTCCCTGAATGCTTAGTTGGCAAAGTGAGTGTATTTCACTTTTTTTGAGAGAGTGAGCACAAAAGGCAAATGTTAAAACTTTATTTTTAACATCTCTTTTTATAAATATATGCATTTTATTTATTTATTGTCTTTCTTCTCCATAGAAATAAAGATCAAATTCCTCCATTATTCACCATCTCTAAACCGTCATTGCCACCACCATCTTCACTGGATTCACCATTGCTGATTTAACACAAGCTTTTAAACTATCATGTAAATTTTTTTTATAAACCAATCAAATCAATTAAAAATAAAATGAGATGTATTTATATCACCTAAAAAAGGGATTTTGATCAGATTTGTTCGTCATCTCTCTTTCCCTCCCATTACTTTGACAACTTTATCTTTTTACACGTCATTTAGTTTATGAACTCGTAATATCACTATCACGTTCTTCTATCATAAAATTATAGTTATGAATTGCTAACGACTTTGTGGATTAATTTTGAGTTAATCGTTTCACTTCATAGCACTGTCCACCCTTAGTTTATGAGTAAGAATTTACAAAGATTTTTAATTTTAAAGAGCAAATAAAAAGTCACAAAAATTTTAATCTCAAAATAGGAATATAAAACCACAAAAAATTTAGTCTCAAACAAATAGATGATATGACGAACATAAAAATAAAAATAAAAATAATAATAATAATAATAATAATAATAATAATAATAATAATAATAATAATAATAATATAAATTTCTTAAGCTTGTTATCTATTTATATCCCAAGTAAATAATAGATTTAAATACAAATTTAATTTCGAAATTGTAACATTCATCATGTGTATTTAAAAAAAATTATTCCCTCATAGTATTCGAAGTATAGGTTTATTTTCTTGTAGGCAGTGGCAGAGCCAAGTGGGTGGGAGAGAGTTTATCCAAAATCCTTTGGGCAAAAAATTAGACTATACATGCAAAATTAAAATTATTTTTTATGTATTGTAACTACCTACCCCCGTCGTTATAAAAAAGCCAACGGAGAAAAATTTTGGGCCAAAATTTTTTTTGGTAGTAACTTGATATTTCCCAACCTAGTCTAGATTTGGAAAAAATCGGAGTCAGTAGGTCTAGGGAAATCTGGTAACAACTGGGAGATCTAATTATGAATTTGATCACATGAGTAGATAGCTAAGACGTTAAGGAACCCATATGACTTTACAGAATCGAATTCGGGCGAATAGAATTCCCACAACTGATCTTAGCGCGAACGGGTAGTTTCTGAGTGTCATGGGTTGAAGGTGTGTTGTGAAATGGGAGTTTGGAACTTAAATTCTGAGGTTCTGTCTCTGTGTAAGCCGCTAGGGCAGAATTAATCCCGCCAGGGCGGGGCCGCTGTGGCAGGACGGGGTCCGCCGTAGCGGGTCAGTCGTGACTTAAGTCGAAAATAAATCCTAAAAATGTTATTATTCTGCAATATCTGATCTTGAGAGCTAAGTAACGACCCAGGGATATTTCTTGAAGGTTTTCCATCTCTTCTAGCACCAAAGGTAAGGTTTTTATTCCCCGAATCCATTTTTCGACTTGTAGAACCTAGTTTCTTGGGTAATTATCGACGGGGAAGGGTTTTGATCTGCGAAATATGGTGGAAAAACCCCTAGTCTGGGTATGGGGATCAAGGGTTTGGCCTAGGGTTGATATTATTGATTATAATCCTGGTAATTAGGTCTTGTTTATTGATCCTCGCGTTATATTGATTGTTTGTAGACCAAGAACAAGCGGAAAGAATCCGGAAAGGGAAGAATCAAGTTTCTTAGGGGTTCAAGCTTTGTTCGATGTAGGTGATGGTTGTGATTTCATGTTTGTGTGATGTATGTTAGTAATTGCTTAATTATAATACATGTATGTATGCGAATGTTGCATTATTGATCACACTAATCGTAAATGAATATGAATGAATGGTTGTATGCCATAAATCAACACTTGATTGTATGATTGTGAGAATGTACATTGTGATTGTGATTGTGGCTTGTTGAATGGAACAGGTGTCACGTTTCGACACACTAACTGGATCGGATGTCACATACCGACATACATATTGGAACGGGTGTCATGATCCGACACACTAACTTGGATTGGGTGTCATGTTCCAACACACTAACTTGGATCGGGTGTCACGATCCGGCACACTAACAGTTTTGGTATGGGTTCCATGAAAGGGCTATTGAATTGGGTTCCATGAGAGGACCATTGACCTGTCATATATGCACATTTTTGAGAATGTGGAATTGTACTTTGCTCTTGAAATAATGACTGATATTGTATATGTTAGGTATATGCCTGTTTTACTATATTGTAACTGCTTATGTATGTTTCACTTATTGGAATAGCTATGTGATTCTATTTGGGTGATTGTCGACAGAATGACAAAATCAGCCCACTTTTTGCTGGTAAAGACTACCCATTCGGCATAATGGTAAGACTTCATGGAGTTCCAGTCTCCATTATTTTAGCTAGAGGTGCCCAATTTACTACATTGTTCTGGAAATCTTTTCAGAAAGGTTTGGGTTCAAAGGTTAACTTGAGTACTGCCTTTCATCCCAGACAGATGGGCAAGCAGAGCGCACCATTCAAACATTAGAAGACACGTTGAGGGCTTGTGTGATTGATTTCAAGGGAAATTGGGATGATCACCTATCTCTCATAGAGTTTGCTTACACCAACAGTTTTCACGCTAGTATCCAAATGGCTCCTTATGAAGCTCTTTATGGGAGAAGATGCAGATCTCCTATTGGATGGTTTGAAGTTGGTGAAGCAGGGTTGATAGGACCAGATTTGGTTCACCAAACTTAGGAAAAGGTGAAAGTGATTCAAGAGAGGCTAAAAACGGTATAGAGTCGTCAAAAATCCTACACAGATGTTAGAAGAAGGCCACTAGAGTTTGAAGTAGATGATTGGGTGTATTTGAAGGTTTCACCCATGAAGGGAGTCATGAGGTTTGGTAAGAAGGGGAAACTTAGTCCCCAATATATTGGACCTTATCGCATAGTAAAGAGGATTGGCAATGTAGCTTATGAGTTGGAGCTACCACAAGAGTTAGCAGCGGTGCATCCGGTATTTCACATCTCCATGTTGAAGAAGTGCATGGGAGATCCTTCATTGATAGTTCAAACTGAAAATATGGGGATTAAAGAAAATTTATCTTACGAGGACACTCCAGTTCAGATTTTAAATCGCCAAGTTCGCAAGTTGAGAACAAAAGAAGTTGCATCAGTCAAAGTCCTTTGGAGGAACCAATTTGTTGAAGAAGCTACTTGGGAAGCTGAGGAGGACATGAAAATGAGATATCCCCATCTCTTCGAATCTGGAGAGAATGTAGTTGAAGGTAATAATTCTCTTCTTAGTACTCCTTGAATTATCGAGTAAGCATGTGTTAATTGTTTTGCTTGTTGAGTGTTGAACTTGATGTTACCACCCTTAGCTTAGTGAAATAAAGCTCATTCGAGGACGAATGTTCCCAAGGGGGAGATATTGTAACATCTCGCACCTAGAAACGACTATAAAGAGTTTAAAATATGAAAATATTGATTTTTGGAAAGAATAAGGAAATCTGGAAATTTTGTATAAGTTAAGAAAGAGAGTTTTGGCCATTTTCAAACAGCCATAACTCCTAGCTCAGGAGGAGTTAGGAGCATCTCTTGATACGGTTTGAAATCCCTTGGATAGATCTTTCCAACGCCGCCAAGATTGCACGATTTCGACATCGTATGAGTGAGATATGCCTTCCCGAAGTTGGGCTGTTGGATCGAGGAAAGTTCCAATCCGGATTTAGGGAAGGGAAAAGTAGTCTTTTCCCTAATTAATTTCCTAATTCATTTTTAGGGATTTATAGGGGTAAAAACAGAACTTAATTCAGTTTTGAAAAGTTAGAATACGCTTAGGGCTTGGAGAAGAGAGAAAGAAAGAAAGAACAGGAGAATAAGGCAATAATTAGCCAAGATCATTCAAGATTGCGAGTGGAATTTGTCGGGGGTTATCCCTATTAAGGTATGTGAGATTTATTTTGTGTTGGGTTAGTTCACCCACACACTAACTTGTTTCAATTCAGCGAAATTAGAGTTGTTTTGAATGTTAAGAAAGTGAAGTTCTTGAAGAACACTGTTGAATTCTTGTGGGTTGATTGTTGAATGCCTAGTGTTTAATTGATTCATGTTTCCGGGTTGCTTTGCGAGTTAGATTGGTTGTATATTGAGGGTACAATTGATCCTAGGGGTTTGGGGAAAGTATCATGGAAGTTTTGAGGGTTTAGAGATAAAAAACGGAGGAGAAAGTCGAGAACACCTGGGTATAAGGGTTGGGGCGTCACGCCTCTCAGTGCCCCCCAAAATGATCTCTGCGGTTTGCCCTCTGGCGCGTCGCCCCAGCCAGAGCGCCCCATCCAGCTCTCTGAGGTTTGGGGCCTGGCGCCCCACGCCTCTCAGAGCGCCAAGGACACCATTTCTCCCCATTTGTTCCCCACCTTCTTGTACGTGTTCCTAAGTGATGTACCTATGATTCCTAGTCGATTCTAACATTCTAAAATACATTTAAACATCATGAAATCATTAATAAACATGAGATCATGAACCTTGAATCCATAATCCAATTCAAGGAAAGTTAAGATCAAAGTCAAGAGAAGTAAGAGTCAAGTCAGGATGAGTCCTTAGAGTTTTCCAAAAGTCTTTTCCAAATGTTTTAACTTTGTTTTAAGACTTAAAGTTCAACTTGAGTAAAGAGTAAAGATTAAATCTTGAAGTTAATTTCTTCAAAAGTATATGGGGACTAAGTATTCTCAAAGAGATTTAAAATGTTTTCACATTTAAATAAGAACGGAAACTGAGATTTCCAAAGAGCTTTCGGGCTAGTTTTTAGAAAAGAGTAATCGATTTCTAAATGAAGCAAGAAGGGAAACTTTGATTTTCAAGATAGCCTTTGAGCTAAGTTCTTTTGAGCACTAATCTCAAATCACAGAGGAAATATGTTTTGAAAACATAAGAGCCAGTACATTTTTGGGAGTAGTATTGAGCACCGAATTGGGGAAGTGTTCAAAGAACCCACAGCCGCCATAGAACCATGTAGCCATCATGGGTAGAAGAGGTTCATACTTTTTAGATGAATCCTTTTCAAATTAGACTAGTGGATCCATTAGGCAGTTCAGATTCTGTACCTTTGGTCGGGAATAGAATGCTCTGGCAGCGTGAGGTTGATCGTTGTATCATCATTATAGCTCTTATGTGAAGGTTGTCAGTTAGAGAAACTCCCACAACAGTTATTGTATTTCTATATACATCCGTTCATTTGTATTTCTACATACATCTCAGATTTATTGTATCTTTGCATACGCACATAGTTTATAGCATGTTTTAAACAACTTTTCTTTATATTGCACTTGCTTTAAATTGCTTTATATTGAAATGAGTCAGTCAGGTTGAGTTGAGTGACCCAAGTAAGTTATTCAGTTTCTTTCAGATTCCTTCTAGCCTATGTGTGGTTTAGCATTCCAACTCGCATACTCGTACATTCAATGTACTGATGCCAGTTGGCCTGCATCTTATTGTGATGCAGACGCAGGTAACGAGGATCAGCATCCAGCACCTCGTTGATCCAGTTGAGCAGCTCAGAGTCAGTGGTGAGCCTCGTTGCATTCCGGAGGACTCTTTTATTCGCTTTCAGTCTTTCATTTATTAGGAAGTGGTGGGGTTTGTCCCAACATCCATCTTAGTATTTTAGAGGCTTCATAGACAGTCATATAGTTATTAGTTCAAATGTCTTTCTTTATCTTTCAGATGTTGTTTAAGACTTAAGTGCCATTTTGGCCAACTTATTATTCTTTAAGTTATTATTTGAGACTGTTTCATTGAGTTAAGTCTTCCGCTGAGTTAAGTAAGCCAGGACAAGGGTTCGATTGGGACCAAAAATGGTCTCCGAGTGCCAGTCCTGCCCAGGGTGTAGGCTCGGGGCGTGACAGTTGGGTTCTGTTATGACTGGTAATGAGCATGAGATGTTGACTAAGTTTTTGAAGCTAAAGCCTCCTATATTACTTAGTTCTGAGAATGAGGATGCTTATGCTATGAGAGGCTTCATAAGTTGGGAATTGTCCATCAGCATGGGGTTGAGTTTGTGACTTTTCAGCTTCAAGGTGAGGCTAAACAGTGGTGGAGAGCTTATATGGAATGTAGATTTTCAACTTTACCTCCACTCACTTGGACCCAATTTCATGCTCTATTTTTAGAGAAATATGTGCCTAGGACTTTGAGGGATCGTAAGAAGGATGAGTTCATGGCTTTGGAGCAAGGTGGTATATTTGTGGCTACTTATGAGGCCAAGTTCCATGCTTTGTCTAGATATGCTACTCAATTGGTGACTACCGAGGAGGAGAGGATCCATTTATTTATTCGGGGACTAAACTCTGAGTTGCAGGTATTATCTGTTCATATGACCTCTGCAGGGAAGAGCTTTAATGAGGTAACTGACTTTGTTAAGAAAATGGATGGGGTAAGGCGAGACAGTCAAGCTAAGGCATTGGCTAAAAGGGACAAGAACTCGGGTAACTTTCAAGGTTCTTACTCCAGGGGTCCGGAAGGCCAACGCTTGCGGCTTCAGTCTAATATGCCCGCCTCTACAAGTAACTACTCAGGAACTCCATCTCATAATTTGATTCAGGATATCCAGGGAGTCGCACCTTCGACTGGCGACAGACCATCTTTTGATCGTACTTGCTACAATTGTGGAGAACTTGGGCATATGAGGATAGATTATCCCCACCCATGTGTGTTAGATTCTGCACAGCAGCAGACTAGAGCAGTGGTACACACGGAAAATGGTAATAATGGTCGAGGGTGTCCACAAGGTGGGCGAGGAGGTAATCAGCGAGGTCGTGGTGGTAGAGGAAACGGTAACGCAGGCAGGGTAAACGCGCATCCAGGTAGGGAAGTAGGTCATCAAGATGATAGAGCTCAGTGTTATGCCTTTTCGGGCAAGAATGAGGCAGAGGCGTTTGATGCAGTGATCACATGTACTATTCTTGTCTTTGACCGGATGTCTAATGTGTTATTTGATCCGGGTTGATTCCCCCATCTATGTTTCTACCCCAGTTGGAAAGTCTGTCATAGTCACCCATGTCTATCGTGCTTGTCCTATTTTGTTTAAGGGTTTTCAGACTTGGGGGCTGATTTGGTGATTTTGGATATGACTGACTTTGATATAATCTTAGGCATGACTTGGTTGTCCCCCTATTATGTTGTGCTTAATTGTAATACTAAGTCTGTAACTCTAGAAATTCTGGGAAGGGAAAAGTTAGAGTGGGAAGGGGTGTACTAGCCTAAGCAAGCTAAGATCATATCCTCTATTCAGGCTAGTAAACTGGTAGAGCAGGGTTGTTTGGCTTATTTGACTCATATTCGAGATGTTGAGGTTGAGTCTCCATCTATTGAGTTTATTCTTGTGATGTTAGAATTTAGAGAAGTGTTTCTAATGATATGCCAGGTACGCCTCCGGATAGAGATATAGATTTCTGCATTGAATTAGAACCTGGTACTCGTCCCATTTCTATCCCTCTATATCGCATGGCTCCAGCAGAATTAAGAGAGCTTAAAGCTCAAATCCAAGAGCTTCTTGATAAGGGATTTATTGGTCCTAGTGCTTCTCTGTGGGATGCTCCAGTTTTGTTTGTTAAGAAAAAGGATAGTAGTATGAGAATGTGTATAGATTACTGATGAGTCCACAAATTGGACTCATTTAGGGCTATATTTTAATATAAATTGTGTCCTCAAATGCTTATTTTATCTCAATATCTGATGAAAACCCTTAAGTTTCAGGTATGTGAAGTTTTTAGGAAAGCATGGACACTACATCGCAAAAAGGAACGAAAAGGCTGAAAAGAACGAAGAAATAAAGGCTAGAGGATTGCCGAGTCCACTTGGCGAGTCGCCGAATGGTCTCACTTCGCCTTTTGTTCCAGTGTGCTGAGCCCTGAAGGAAAGGATCAAGTCGACGGAAAAAAAGAGCAGTCGGCGCATCGCCGAGAAGTTCTGCGAAGTAGTACTATGTCACCCAATGACCCATAGCACGACGATGCCGAAGGATGGTGCAAAACGGCGATGAACTACACCAAAGGGTGAATCGCTGAGTTGATCGGCGATTCCGACTAATTTCGCCGAATGGTCCGCTGCAACACAAATTTTTGAAAGCTATAAATACTCGTTGAGAGTTATAGCTTAGTATCAGATTTTTAGTGTGAAAAACAATTATTATAATTTTCATATAAAATAGTACTTTTTATTTTGCTTTGAGTTTGAGAGGGTTTTGGAAACTTGAAGAAGAAGAGAGTTTCATCTCCAAGGATTTGGACTTGGGTCTCTTGATTTCTTCATTCTTGGCCAGTAACAGAACTGAAATCTTCATACCCATTTGAATGCAAGCTCATTTAGGTATAAATTTCTATTTCTTGATGTGTAGCTAAAACCCCATTCTTGGGGTGTGATTTAGCGAATATGGGTTAATATTGTTGTTGGGTCTTGCTTGTTGATAGATTAAATGTAGTTTAATGGTGATTTCACCTAGTAGTTGTGGTCGAAGTTAATGGGTTTGTAGTTGCAAATACAAGTCAACCCATGTGTTTTCGACTTGCTCGAGAGAGAGGTCGTGAAACCAAGACTGCTAGACTGATGGCCTAAGGAGTGGGTCGACATGAGGTTCTGCCCGAAAGGGTGAGCCCTAGTCCCATATCCTAACACTCAGCTCGAGAGAGTGAGTGGGGTGAGGCGTAGGCTGGTCTTCATGCGGCAAATCAATGTCCGAGAGGAACCCATTTGAAACGGGGTAAGTTGCTAGAGAGATAACTTATTCCCACATAAAGCTTAGCCTAGTCACTATTACTCTATAAATTTTCTATCGAAAGCATGCACCCAATAATTTAGATTAATCCATATTCCGGTCACATCCCAAGAATCCCCTCTCATTCATAGATTTCTTTGTTATTTCTACTGTGTTTGCTATACTTGTGACAAAACCCCCAAATCGATATTTGACACTTCTGTGTCCCCCTTTAATTTACAATGTTTTTAATCATTAATATCTTTATCTACGACTAGTTAGAACTACATTTTATTTTTCTATAAATTCTCAAAACCACTCCCTTGGGACGATCCCAACCCTCGGTTGGGTTACTATATTATCGACGATCGTAGACACTTGAATCGGAAGTAGTGTCGTTGGTCACGATAAGCATCAATTACCAGCAGTTGAATAGGGTCACTATTCGAAACAAGTACCCTTTGCCTTGAATAGATGATCTCTTTGACCAATTGCAAGGGGCGTCAGTTTTCTCCAAGATTGATCTAAGGTCTGGCTACAATCAGTTGAAAATTAGGCCTGAGGATGTGACTAAGATGGCGTTTAGAACTTGCTATGGGAACTATGAGTTTTTGGTTATGTCTTTTGGTTTGACTAATGCACCTGCAACTTTCATGAGTTTAATGAATGGGGTGTTCGAGCCATTTCTCGATTCATTCGTCATAGTCTTTATTGATGACATTTTGGTAAATTTGAAAAGTGGGGAAGAGCATGACGACCATCTTCGTATTGTTTTGTGTGTTCTTGGGAAACAAAGGTTGTATACTAAATTTTCTAAGTGTGAATTTTGGTTGACTTCGGTTGTATTTTTGGGACATGTAGTCTCAAAAGAAGGGGTAATGGTAGATCCTCAAAAGATTGAGGTGGTTAAGAATTGGGTTCGACCTAGATCTGTGACAGATGTTAGGAGTTTTGTGGGGCTCGCTAGCTACTATCGTCGATTTGTGAAGAACTTTGCATCTATTACCACTCACTTGACTAATTTGACCAAAAAGGAGATACCATTTGAATGGACTGAAAAATGTGAGGAGATCTTCCAAAAGCTCAAGACTCTCTTGACCACCACGCCTATTCTAGCATTACTGGTGGAAGGTAAATATTTTATTGTTTATTGTGATGCTTCACATTCTAGTTTGGGTGCTGTGTTGATGCAGGATAATAATGTTATAGCTTATGCCTCGCGTCAATTGAAGGTGCATGAGAGGAATTATCCAACACATGATTTGGAGTTGGCAGCTGTAGTGTTTGCTCTTAAGATCTGGCAGCATTACCTCTATGGTGTTAAGTGTGAAGTGTTTACTGATCATTGTAGTTTGCAACATGTGTTCACTCAAAAGGATTTGAATTTGAGACAACGAAGGTGGATGGAGTTACTCAAGGATTATGATATGTCCAGTCAATACCATTCGGGCAACTAATGTGGTGGCAGACGCTTTGAGTCGAAAAACGGTGAGTATGGGTAGTTTAGCTTGCTTAAGTGTAACCAAACGACCTTTGGCTAAGGAAATTCAGACCTTAGAGTCTAAGTTCATGCAGTTGGGCATCTTAGAAAGAGGTGGGGTGTTAGCTAGCATTGAAGTAAGGGCCACGTTTATGGAAAAGATCAAGGCCAAACAATTTGAGGATGAAAATTTGAATGAACTTAAGAAGAAGACCGCAATTGGTACGGCACAAGAGACCACTCTTGATGTGGAAAGTGTGCTCAATTTTAAGGGAAGAATTTGTGTTCCTATAGTAGATGACTTGATTCAGAAATTGTTGGCAGAGTCTCATGGTTAGCAATATTCTATTCATCTGGGTGTGACCAAGATGTACCGAGATTTGAAGTGAATTTATTGGTGGCCAAGTATGAAGATGGATAGCAGAGTTTGTGGCCAAGTGTCAAAATTGTCAACAAGTGAAGTATGAACATCAAAGGCTTGCGGGTTTGCTTCAAAGAATGCCAATTTCGGAATGGAAGTGGGAAATGATAGCCATGGATTTCGTGGTTAGTCTACCCAAGACTTTGGGAAAGTTTGATTCTATTTGGGTAGTGGTTGATAGATTGACTAAGTCAGCCCACTTTATTCCGGTAAGAATATATTATAATGTTGATCAATTGGCTAAGGTGTATGTGAAAGAGATAACGAGGTTGCATGAGGTACCCCTTTCTATCATCTCAGATCATGGTATGCAGTTTACCTCTAAGTTTTGGAGGAAGTTACATGATGAATTAGGCTCACAACTCACTTTTAGTACAACCTTTCATCCACAGACGGACGGGCAGTCGGAGAGGACTATTTAAGTGTTGGAAGACATGTTGAGGGCATGTATGATTGATTTTGGAGGACAATGGGATAAGTTCTTACCTTTGTGTGAGTTCTCTTATAACAGTAATTATCACTCCAGCATAGATATGACACCATTTGAGGCACTCTGTGCGAGGGGATGTCGATCACCCATAGGATGGTTCGAGGATGGAGATGTGAAACCTTTGGGGGTTGATTTATTGAAGGATGCTCAAGATAAGGTGATGAGTATTCAAGCTAAGCTTATAGCAGCCCAGAGTATACAGAAGAAGTATGCGGATCACAAGGTAAGAGACATGGCATTTCAAACCGGTGAGAATGTTCTTCTTAAGGTATCACCCATGAAAGGGGTGATGAGATTTGGCAAGAAAGGTAAGCTAAGTCCGCGATACATTGGTCCCTTTGAGGTTCTTGAATGTGTAGGACCGGTGGCGTATAGATTGGCTTTACCTCCTAATTTATTGGGTTTTCATCCGGTATTTCATGTGTCCATGTTGAAGAGGTATCATGGTGACGGGGATTATATCATTAAGTGGGACTCAATTGTGTTAGACAAAGACCTCCAATATGATGAGGAACCGATTGCAATTCTTGATCGTGATATGCGTCAGTTGAGGACCAAGGATATTAAGTCTATGAAAGTTCAATGGAAGCATTTTCCAGTTGAGGAAGCTACTTGGGAAACCGAGAGGGACATGCGAGACAAGTATCCCCAATTGTTCGTTGATTCAGGTACTACTTCATCCCTTCTTTAGCCTGTTTTTCCTAAGTTTTGTCACTGGGGGACGAGTGATGGGTAAATTGGTATCTATAGTAACGACCAGGTCGTTATAGAAAAGCCAACGGGGAAAATTTTTGGGTCGGAAAACTTTTTCGTAGTAACTTGGAATTTCCCAACCTAGTCCAGATTTGGACGAAATCGGAGTCATTAAGGTGTAGGGAAATCTAGTAACAATCGGGTGATTTATTTATGATTTTTATTACATGAGTAGTTATATAAGTCGTTAAGGAATCCGTACGACTTTACATAATATAATTCGGGCGATTAGAACTCCCGAAATTAATCTTAGCGTGAACGGTATTTTTTAGTGTCATTGGTGGAAGGTGTGTTGTGAAATGGGGGTAAAATAGCTCACTATTTCGTGCAAGCCACTTTGGCGGTGATTTTTGTCGCTCTGGTGGGGACGCTGTAGCGGCGTGAGGACCGTTGTGGCATGCCAGACGCGACTTAAAAGTCGTAAATAAACCCCAAAACGTCTTTATTCTGCACTTTTCAATTTTTAGAGCTAAGGAATGAACCCCAGGCGATTCTTGACAGTTTTCCACCATTCTTAAGGCTAAAGGTAAGATTTTAACTCCCCGAATCCATTTTTCGATCCGTAGAACGTAATAGAATGGGTAATTATCGATGGGGAAGGGGGGTTTGATCTAGAAACTATGGTGGAAAAAGCCCTAGTTTGGATACTTGGGATCATGGGTATGATCTAGGGTTGTTAGAATTGTTAGTAATCCGGGTAATTAGTGATTGTTTATTGATTCCCGTATTATATTGATTGTTTGTAGACCAAGAACAGGCGGAACGAATCTGGAAAGGGAAGGACCAAGTTTTTTAGGGCTTCAAGCTTGTTTCGAGGTAGGTGATGGTTGTATTTCTATGATTGCGTGAGGTATGTTTGTCTTTGCTACATTATGATGCATGTATGCGAATGTTGCATTATTGATCAGACTTGTTGTAAATGAGGATATATGACTATGAATCCTATGAATCATGACTTGATTGTATGACTATGAGAATGTACTTGTGATTGTAATTGTGGCTTGTTGAATGGATCGGGTGTTGCGTTTAGACACACTAACTTGGATCGGTTGCCACGTTCCGGCATAATTATGGGATCAGTTGCCATGTTTCGACATAATCTTTGGATCTGGTACCACGATTTGGTATGCTAACTGTTTGGGTTCCATGAGTGGAACAATGATTTGATATAATTGTGTATCTTGAGAAATGTGAAATTGTTCGTTGTTCGTAAATGTTGATAATATTGTATATGCTCGATATATCCATGTGATTGTATTGTTGTATTGACTTATGTATGTTGCACTTAGTATGATAGCTGTGTGATCCTACTAGTACATTGTGGTTGTGTACTGATACTGCACTTGCTCTTTCTTTGTTGAGTACGGGGCATCTTCAAGCGGCTATTGAAAGACCTCGTTTAGAAGATCAATGATCGTTCGAATTCAAGGGTGAGCCAGTTCTTCCAGGCTGCCTTGATTTCTCCTTTCGTCTATGTCCACATTTTGGACTTAGACTCTCTAGTTAGTTATTAGTTTGTTAGTTTGGGGTTGTGACCCTTGTTGTTTAGACTTTGGTTCATTGTTAGATGTTTTGGTACATTGACTTTCAGGTTCTAGGTGTATTTTACGCATTTTTTAGTTGTTAGATCTTTTGGAAGTTTATGGGAACTTCGGTTTTAGCTATTATTCCTATTTTTGTGTCCTTAAATGCTTTAGTTGCTTGGTTTGGGTTGTAGTAGTGGTTCTCCCACCAGAGGGTGTGGGTGTCAATCACAATGGTCTGGGTCATGACAGGTTATGACTATAAATGATGGACACCATTTAAGTACAATTATTCGCTTAGATATTAATACTTGAAATTTAATATGTGCATGACACTAATAACGATTGTCATAAATATTTTAATATTTTATCTTTAAACATGATATATCTTTTACAAAATATTATTATTCAATTAATATTTGAGTAAGGCTATGATATAGATGTAATTTTACAAAAACAAAAGGTGTACTTTCATAATGAATGTCAATACTTTTTATAAGTAGAATGTTATAGAGAAAAATATATTACGTCAATAATTAGTTCTAAAGAAAAATATCCTTTATTTTGCTGCATACATATCATATAGATTTTGTCTTATTAGAGTATCTAGTATGTTATAGATGTTCTTTCGTGATATAAAACATTAAACTTTTTCAATTAAAAAATTAATAGATGGATAAAATTTAAAGTATTATTTATAGAATATTGAATTTGATTTAAGATCATTTTATGATCAATCACTCTTTTCTTATCATTTTTATATAAGCTAGCAAAGCGTGTAACTTGTGACATAAAATTTTCTTAGATCAAAATAACAGGAAATTCATACTTAAAAAAATTCATACTCAACATAAATATAAAAAAGTAAAATTATGTGGATCAATTCATAGCCAATGAAGAAGGAAGGCGAAAATATATGTTCATGATATATTCACCCTAGTGTTTCATTTGATTGAAATCTCTTGCCACCAACACTTTACTTTCTCCATTCATTGTTACTTATATATCTATTAAAAATAATTATTATCATGGTTATATTATCATATTATAAGTAAAAGTGAAAATCTATTTTTGAAACAGTAGACTTAACATCAAAACTTTTAATTCAATGGACTACGTTGATGCCCGATGTTTTAGCAAAATTAGGAAGAAACTCCTTCATTTGATGTTAAAAGAATAAGAAATGGAAATTCAAAGAAGAAATATCTTACCCCAATTATGTGCCTTTTTTGTATTTGTTTATTATTATTGTCTCTCCCACATCTTTATCTCTTTATTTTATTAGAAGAAATAATGAACAATGTGTGTATATAAATTTTCTCTCGAATGAAAACACAAAAGATATTATTCAAGAAATAAAATAAGAAAAATAAATAAAAATTCCCGCGCACTATATATAGAAGATTTATGTGTGAAGCAAAGTTCATAGATAATTGCATATTTCTTTGTTCTCTTCATTTCTTCTTTAATAGAAAGTCAATACCTAAATTCCAATGCTAAGAACTTCGACGAAACATATCAATGGATTGGGGATGAATCATTTATGAAAATTTTGAATGATCTCAAATTCTCACAAAAAAGAGATCCCCAAGAATTTATAAGGAGTGAATGGTTGTGATTTATGACCGAAGAAACATGAAGGTAGAAATTATTGTGACTATTCGTAGGAAATTAGTCTTTTTTTAATGAATAAAATATCTATCTATATATAATAGGAGAAAAAAAAATGCCACATGTCAGCGCCACAATTAATGCTCAAAAATTCAGTATTTAAAAAATCAATTAAAAGAATAAAAAAATCAACAATTATTAAATTTAAAAAAAGACATTTTAAAAAGAAAATGAAAAAGGCATCTCCCACGTGGGTAATTTATAAAAACAAATAATCTACAGTTCTTTTAAGGAAATATGCAAAATTTATGAATTATTAATATTAATTTAAAATCTGAAAATAAAATAAAATTTGTTAACACTAAAAAAA
>JAJOOR010008760.1:0-27699 GCA_036250505.1 Solanum acaule | reverse complement strand
ACTTTTGTATTCATATATTGTTGTATTCAACATATAGTTCATGATCCATTAGTTTGTATTTTACCTTTCAAAGTCACTTTGTATTTCAAATGAAGAGAATATTTCTTTTGTATTCACAACTTTATATTCAATCTCACTTTGTATTTATAACTTTGCATTTTCATCTCACTTTTGTATTCATATATTGTTGTATTCAACATATAGTTCATGATCGATTAGTTACATTAACTTAATGGGATACAAATTAGTGTATGCATTCAAACAGAAAAAACAGCTACTAAACTAAAAAAAATAAAAAAATTCATTCGTTATACATCATAATTTGGATACAAAACATCCGAAAAAAGCTATAAATCCCAATGCATACAAAGATTTCACTGATTCAATCAGAGAAAAAAAGACAACACTCTTGTACTCGACATATATGAATATCTCATCCAAACAAATAAAAGAATCGAAAAAAATACCTGATTATTTTTTGATTGTTCACTGGATGCGATAAATTTATAGTTGTCAATTTTGAAAAATTATGTTTCAAAAATATGTCGTATTCAACTTGAAGAAGCTTTGAAAGTTATCAGATGAATGATTCGGAAGACAAACTAAATTATTTTAATTCTTTTTTTTGATGTTCTTAAGAAGAAAGCAAAAAAACGCTTGACGGAAAGATGTCTATTTATGCTCTTTTCAAAACGTAACTGATTTGTATTTAAAATCTTTTTTACCTTTTTTGAATTTTTTTGTTCCATGATTTTCTCTGTTCTGTTATTAATTATTTGTATACTTTCAAATTAATCAAAATAAAATAAATATATAACTAATCCCTTAACAAACTAAAATAATGATATTTTTAATAAATAATGAAACTGTTGCTAAGGAGTCCTACTAAAAGCTAAAATATTGTTGTTTTGAAAATTTTCCCAAGTTTGAATAGTAATGGGTACTGTTTTTTAGAAGTTGAAAGATAATTTCTTTCCAGAAATACTTTTTAAAAACTCGATCAAGTACAAATTCTTGTTCTAAACTTCTAATATTAACAAAAAAAATAATTAAAAATTGATTAGTCAAACACAAACTGCGACTCTACAAAACTACTTTCTCAATGAGCCTGAGTTTCACGATCTACTGAAAAGTCTGAACAAATACAAAACTTAGCTTGCAGCCTTTGTATTGAAAATCTTATAGATACAAGGTGTGTTCGGTATGAAGAATAATAGTTTCAATGGAAAATGTTTTTTAGGATAAGTGAGATTCATACCTATTTTCTTTTGTCGGTAGGTAAGCAAAAAATATTATCCTAAGAATATTTATATATAATCCAAATAAATATTACGGAAGGTGGAGTGGAATAGGGGTGTGGGGTGGTGGAGATGGAGGCAGAGACAGAGGCTATAAGGATGAGGTGAAGATGAGGTGTGTTCGATGGGAGAACACACAATCAATGAGGAAAGCCATTTGTCAAACATGTTTTCCCATTTTACTCATTTTTAAAAATATATTATTTTTTTTAGAAAAAATATTTTCAGAAATTATGACCAACCAAACTTGCCTTTGTACCACCCCCCCCCCCCCACCTCGGCCTTTGCTATGCGAATAAGGTCTTAATCCATCTAAGCATTCTGGGCAAACCATAATAAGTCGCTAGTCGGAGGTTTAGACTTTAGACCAATCGCAATTCATCACCATTTTGCCACCTCCAACTGATAACGGACTATTATATAAGTATTGATCTAAGTCCCTGTACTGCACGGGGGCGTGACTCCCGAATCATACATGAATTGTCTCAACATGAAGAAAAAAATCGTATTGATCTAAGTCGCTGCGCAGGGGCGCGACTGCGGAACCGTACATGAATTGTCTCAACATGAAAAAAAATATTAAAAAATATTTTCTTCCATACCAGACATACCC
Source organism: Solanum acaule (assembly GCA_036250505.1). Lineage (NCBI taxonomy): Eukaryota > Viridiplantae > Streptophyta > Magnoliopsida > Solanales > Solanaceae > Solanum > Solanum acaule. The sequence continues at coordinate 25,788 of JAJOOR010008760.1, read as the reverse complement.
ATCATTTGCCTTTTTTATTTTTTATTTTTTTTGAAAACGATAACACCTTGCGCTAAAATTCACTTGTAAAAGTTTGAATGTGTCACTAGGTACATGTCTGATCCTCCAAAGGTAATGCATTTTTTGAGAATTCATCACGGATACAACAACATTTTTCAGAGAGTCCAAGCAACATAGATTTTAGCTCAGCTTTGGAAGAAGACAAGCCATAGTTCTAAAAAATGGCAATGTCCACTGACAGAACAGAAGTTAATAACCAGAATCTGGGAAGACAGATCAAAAGTAAAGAGAAGAGAAGATTCCTGTCTTGACCATACCATTTATGAAATCGTCCCGTTGAGTAACCTGTTTACCTGAGGTACAGGACGACTCCCCGGGACCGACCTATGTTCATAAATTTAGGACCTTTGAGCTTTCATGCCAACTCTAAAACTTCATAAACAAGACAACTGTATATTTTTGTATCGTAATCACAGCCCAGACGCTACGATTGTTTCTCTGGCTACTGTAACTAAAACTTATGTTTTATATTTTTGATAAAGTGTGAATTATGTTATCCTAATATCTCATAAAACGACCTTTCATCAAGCTATATCTCACATGAACACTAACGTGCTGTAAAAAGGTTTCAAGGTGGAGGAGAGCCGCAACTCATGCCATTACAGCTTCTTGTCAAACACACTAACATTTGAAAGTGATACATAACAGGATCGATAACCTGCACAACCAGTCATCCGAGCATTCTATCAACACACACTGTACAATTACCCATCACTAACGAGCCAGTAACTACGTTTTCAAATTTACAAAACTTTGTGCATCAATCAGTAGCATACCAATTCAATCAATTACATAATGACACGAAACTACACCTAAGCATGGTTAGTTACTGCATTCTCTTTAAACATGTTCCTAAGCCGATGCCTTTTGAACTCATTTCTAAAGGTTTACATTTGGAGATAAAACGATAATCAAATAGTAGCAAGCCTGAACAACACCATATGAGAAAGAAATATCTTCTTTTGCCAAAAATTTACAAAATTTCTTGAACAAAAGGTAGTAATACTACTGTATGAGCGAAAAAAACTACTACGGAAATCTAAACTCAAACTCAAAAAAAGTTAGCACTAAACTCCATATACAGTTTAACACATTTACTCATAGACTTTGAAGAGAATGCTCAAGAACCAACTTCATACGACGTGCCAATACGTTCAACTCCGCGACTCTTTGTTCCTTCCACCTCTCTTCAAACTCCACCGAACTTGCTTCCTTCAAAATACCACCAAGATTTGATCTTTCTCCAACAACACCATTTCTAAAATCTTTCAAACACTCATCAAACACATCCATCACCACTTTTGCAGCAATATCCCCTGCACCAAATCCTACTCCAACCCGAACCGGACCATTCACACGACTAAATTCAACCCGTTCATCCCCTATCTCCCCTCTATCCAATTCCACATTCACCTCACTCAATTTCCCATCTTCATCATCAAACTCAATATTACAATCATTCTCTTCATCTTCACCCTGTTCCACTTCCTCAGTCACTGAAACCCCATTACAGGTCGACCCATTCCCATCTTGGTAGGGAACAATACCATATCGATCCGGGTCATAAATATTTGGCAAAAAACTAACCTTAACCCCAACCAAATTCGATTTCTTCGACCTCTCAGCATTAAAAGGCGACGTATCAGAAAAATCAGGATGCCATAGCTGTTTCGATAGATCATACAAAGCACGATCATGAGGAGACAACAACGACCTATCTAACCCTTTACTCAAACGAGAAGAAATAACCCGAAACTTCTTCCGAAGCCTACGAAGCTTCTCTGAAAGCTGAGATTTCGTATAAGGCTGCGACATAGTGTTCGAAAAACGAGTATAGAAAACATTAAGATCACGAGGGAAGAAGAGATTTTCCGATGACCCATCAAGTAGACCTTGAAGAAACCAGATCTCATCCGGTTCAGTCCATATTCGATGAAATTTGAATGGTGGGGGTTTTGAGTCCGAACCCATTCCTCCGACTCCGCCATTGGCGTCACCATCACCGTCACCTTCGCCGGCGACGGTGACAAATGGGTCGTCGGATGATTTGCGTTTGATAGGGAGTTTATTAGAAGAAAAGGGTAAAAGGGATTGAGGGTTGTTGGGTGATTGAGAAAGGGGAAGAGTGGAGTCCATGGCTATATGATTAAGGGCTGAACCATTGAAGACGAGAACAGTGCTATTGTGTTCATGAATTTGAGTTAAAAGAGATTTTGATTGATTTTGTTTTAATTTGGTTTGAGCGTTAGTTTCGGTTTAGGGTTAAGACTTTGTAAAAAGGAATTAATTTTAATTAATGACTAATCTAATGAAAATTTATTAGCAAAATAGGGAGGTTAAGTAATTGGATATTATTATTGTAATTTGCAAATATTGAATTTTGGTAAGTAGAATAGTGTGGAGGGATGTATCATATTTTCGAGAATCAATTTGGATTTATGGTTGATCTATTATAAAAGTTATTAAAGAGGGTGTTGGAATAGTATAGTGACAAGAAGGGAGACTTGTATATGGTGTTTATTGGTCGGAAAAAAATAATACTCCTATGATAGTCTTTAGGAGGTCCTTTGAAGATGTTTGGAATTTAAAGGTGTATATGTGATGTATATTAGGACTATCATGGATATGAGTGATGAAGCCAAGATTTGAGTTAAGTTAGCGAGAGATGACTTAGATCACTTTCTCATCGTGATGGGCTTGCACTTGGAATCAATCCTTAGTTCGTTCCTATTTATTTTAGTGTTGGATGAATTGATGTGTCATATTTAATAAAAAGTGTTATGGGGTATTTTATTCACGGATAATATTGAATTGATTGATGAGACGTGTGGTAAGATTAACGATAAATTGAAATGTTTTAAAAAGGTCATAGAATCTAAAGGTTTCAGGTTAAGTAGGATTAAAACGGAGTATCTAGAATACAAGTTCAATGAAGATCAAAACATTAGTCATACTTAAGAAGCTTCAAGTACCTTTGTTCCATAATCCAATGAGGCGTTGATGAAATTGAGGCTCTCATCTAGGGTACTTTGCAATAAGAATGTGTCGTCAAAATTTAAAGGTGAATTTTATAAAGTGATGATTAGACATATTTTGTTTTATTTGTAGAGTAGACCAATAAAAAATGTTCACGTACAAAAAATGCACCTACAAAAATAAGAATATTCATATGAATGTGTGAACATATCATGAGAGATATAATTAAAAACAAAATTATATGGGGCAAGAAGAGAATGACCTTTGTAGCCAAAAAAAAAAATGAGGAAAAGGAAATTGAGATGACCCAAATTGTAGTAGGGGTCATAACTCTTAAGGGATGGACACATGTATGCAAAAAATAATATATCACAGTTTCTTATTTTAATGTGTATTACAATTTACTGCTACATTTATTTTGTATGTTACCATTTGTTGTTTTCGAAAGATCAAATACATTTATATTAATCCAAAGATCTATTCGAAAGAAACTTTTTACTTCATAAGAGTAGTTATAAAATTTGTGTATATCTTATTCTTTACGAATCTCACTAGAATTATATGAAGTTTGTCTTATTGTTGTAGAATGATGGGATCCAATGTGATTTTTCTTTTTAATAATCTAATATAAATAAAATATTCAAATAAAAAAGTTTATCATTCTTTTAAAATTGGATAAAAAGAAAAATATGCCATAGAGAGGGAATATAACATTTGACTTATTTTTAATAAAACATTTAACTTAAAATAAACATTTTTTTTTTTTGAATCTTTTACTCCAACACTAAAAAAAAAAATTCACTAACATGAATTGTTGTGTATCCTTAACCAGAAAACAAAAATAAAAAACAAAAAAAATTCAATAAAAATACACAAAAACTATTTTATCTTAAAATACTGAATTAAACCAATCCATCCAAAGAGTCCAGCTCTTCCTCCCCGTCTCCACCGCGACGCCGTCACCCTATCCACCCTCCATCCGCAGCGCCACCCTGCATCGCCGCCCCCATTTTTGATATAACTCCCCTTCTTCCATCTGCATAAATTAAGCTCTGCTGTCATCCTCTTCAATCAACCATGAAGATAAAACTACCTCTTTGAGCCTTAAATTTCATCTTATCGGACTAAAATGAACTTATCACCTCGTATTATCTCCCCTTTAGCTTCCAATTTCCTCACAAAAACATCCCATTTCTTCATTCAACTCCACCAAAATCCATATTCAACTCATTCACTCCAAACTCTTCAAGATTCCCCCAATTCCAACAACCCCATCATCACTTCCATATGCAATTCACTACGTAGAGGAGAAAATTGGGAAGCCTTAACAAAAAAGTTTCAATCTTTTCACTTTACTGACCCAATTATTCAAGAAGTGCTGTTACAGCTCAAAGAACCCCATGATGCAAAAAATGCCCTCAGTTTCTTCCATTGGTCAGCAAAAAGCTTTAATTCTCGACATGGGGTTTGTATTATTATTCATATTCTTGCAAAATCTAAGCTTGTTAGACATGCCAATGCGTTGATTGAATCTGTTTTGAGGAAAGAATCAGGGGTTGATGAAAATGTGTTTGGTGTTCTTGATTGTTTAATTGGAAGTTATAAATTAGCTGATTCGTGTTCGTTTGTGTTTGATTTGTTTGTGCAGTGTTGTGCTAAGATGAGAATGGTAGATAAGGGTCTGGATGTTTGTAAATTGTTGGATGAAAATGGTTTTAGGCTTAGTGTAATTAGTTATAATACTCTGCTACATGTCGTGCAAAAGTCGGAAAAGACTTCTATGGTTTGGGGTATCTATGAGTATATGATTGAGAAAAGGATATACCCGAATGAAATGACAACTAGAATTATGACTAGTGCTTTGTGCAAAGAAGGGAGGTTACAGAGATTTTTGGATGTTGTGGAGAAAAGTCATGGAAAAAGATGTCCACCTGGGGTTGTTGTGAATACGTGTTTGATATATGGGATGATTGAGGAGGGTAGAATTGAAGTAGGGTTGAGGTTGATGAGGAGAATGTTGCAAAAGAACATGATACTTGATACAATTTCTTGTTCGTTGATCGTTCTTGCAAAGGTGAAGATGAGAGATCTGGAGTCTGCTTGGGGGGTTTATGATGAAATGCTTAGGCGGGGTTTTGAAGGGAATGCACTGGTGTACGATTCGTTCATTGGGGCGTATTGTGAGGAGAAGCGGATAGATGAAGCGATTAAGTTGATGGACGAAATGGAGTGTTTGAATATGAAACCATTTGGTGAAACATTTAATCACCTGATTAAGGTTTGTTCAGAAGTGGGAAGATTCGAAGAAAGCTTGAAATTTTGTGATAAAATGATAGGAAATGGGCTCCTTCCTAGTTGTTTATCTTTTAACAAGCTTGTTGCCAAGCTTTGTGAAAATGGAAGTGCAAAGTTTGCTGATAAGCTATTGACTACTCTGGTGGATAAGGGTTTCATTCCAGATCAAAGCATCTATAGTTACCTCATTGCTGGTTATGCCAACGTAGGTGACGTTGAGGGAGCACTTAAGCTTTATTATGAAATGCAATATAGGTCAATCTCTCCTAATACTTCTATTTTTGATTATTTAATTATTGGTTTGTGTCAATGTGGGAGATTGAAAGAAGCGGACAAATTTCTCTCTTTAATGATTGGTCAATCCTTGACACCAAGCATTCATGTTTATAATAAATTGATCGCAAGACACTTGGAGAGGGGTGATGAAACAAGGGCTAATCAGCTGTACAGACAAAGACGTACAGAGATTGACGACATACAATAGAATATTTCTGAGCTTTCTACTTTATTTGCAATGCTCTATCTAGCTGTATCAGTAAGCGGATTAAAGTTGTTTCGCACAACTTTCTTTGTGATGGCATTGGTGAATGTTTGTGGCAGGTGGTAACATGATCGATAATTATCCATTGCACATGCATATACCTTTTACCCTTTGCCTGCTTGTTCTAAATCTGTTTTCTCCTTTTCTAGCACTGGATGGATGAGAGTGATGGTACAAGTGATTCCGTACTAAAGCATAAACCTATCTGGGCTACTTATAACCCGAAGTGGAAGGAGAAGAAAAGAACAGTAGAAAAGAAGAAACAAGGTGATCTGCACCGCATGTAGTACCAAAGCCATTCCAGTGTGAGCGCAACAACCTATTATCTCACGCCTTTTATCGATTGCTTATAACTGCTGTATTGATGCCACTTCTCTCTCTCTCTCTCTCTCTCTCTGACGTTTAACATTGCCTTCTGATACTAGATAAACACATCAGAAATATTGCTATACAAATCGATTGTACTATTTTTCTTATAACTGAGAAATCACCGAGGAGCAGTGGTGCAAGGCTCAATACTCGGTGGATAATGGGCATGCTCCTCTACCCCGCTCCATTTAAATACCATGTTTTGTCTGTAGCAGGGTTCGAACCAGTGACATGTGCCCACTTGGGAGCTAAATTGATAGTGCAGCTTTCTTTCTTTGCTCAGTGACCAATCACTAGTAGTTCTGCTAAAAGACTTGTCTTTGATTTTCAGGAGCTTGTGTGTATTTTATGTAAACCTTTTTACCTATTGCACTGAATGGATAGATATGATCATCAAATGCTTCTGCATTAATCAGTGAATTGATCTTTGATATTGGACATCATGGATAACAATAATAGCATATTACACTATGCCTGTAGTCGTTTTTTAATTTATGTCATGATTAAGATTGATATATTAAAACAAACTTGTACTACATGCTGTTCCATTTTTACATAGTTGACCTATAGCAATATTATTGCTGAATTATTAGAAAATATATATCAGAAATGCCAAAAAAGCATCGCCTTTGATATACTTGTAAAAGAAAAGGCGTTGTCTTTGATACATCTCTCTTCTATTTGGCAGTTCTGATTATTTCTTGTGAAGTTTGATTTTTTTTTTCTTCTGTTAGTTTGACAATGAATGGAAACAAATATAACTCGGCCTTAACCCCAACCTAGTCGGTGTCGGCTATGTGAATCCTCACTACCCCTTCCGCTCCATCTTGACATATCTCCATCCAATATTCAATAAATCAAGTTCTCCTAACTTAAACTTTATCAAAAAAAAAAATTAAAAAGCAGATTCTTTACATTTTACACTGACATAAAAATCCCCCAACAAGATCTAAAAGCCTAAATTCCAGAAGATTTTTTCTCCTATTACCGCCATTGTGAACAAGAGTGCCATGCTCTAACAATCTCCTCCTTGTTTACAGGTTTGTTCTGTCTTTAGCTGATATGGATGAACATCTTATGTGGAAGACGAAAGTCTTGTTTGGACAAGTAAAGATGTAGTTATTGTACTCCAACATCAGAATGATAAGATGCCTTTGAGGTGAGTGAAGTTTTTACTCAGTTTTCATTGCCTTATTTATCTTGGTTGTTTTGGTGTCCTTCAGTATGACTTTCTACTGTATACTACAATCATGGAACTATTTAAAAGGAGATCGATGACTTCTGATCTCCAACCAGTCTAACTTTTCTGCTAATTGGATTGACCGAATATAGAGGAAATGTCATTGAGAACCATATTCCACGTATATAGCGACATTTTAATTCCCTCGCCTCCCTCATATTCTCCTGTATTCAGCCTTTAGGCATCTAAAAGATTTTGCATGCAATTTCTCTAGACTATTTCTCTGCTCATCAGAAGTGTTCTTATGATTTGTTGTTGTCTAATACATTTATGAGAAACACAAAATGTGGTAAAAGAAGTCAACCTCAAATTATTTCCTTAGGTGAACTTACAAACCTTCCATTAAACTTCTCTGATAATCTTTACTTGCTTCCTGTTTGTATTTGACAGCTATGTCAACCTCAAATTACTTGCTTCCTGTAACTCGCATACAATAAACTCTCATCATTTACCATCACCTGCAGAGGAACACAATATATGCACATGTTGAGTCAGCCCTTCACTGGATCAGCGAGACATCGGAGGTACTTCATTCGTACCCAAACACACCCCTATATAAGTATATATAGTCTTGATTTCTGCATTTTCCTTATCAGCACAGTCCACAATCTTAGTTCTGGTAGTCCATGAACTCTTTCATCAAACTATCTCCAGAGCTAGCTTTCTTTTGGGAATCAAAAGCTCACCTCGACTTTTGCTTCAACCTTAGTCAGTTAGTTGTTAACTCTGATATGACTAGTTTGTCACCAAGTTTTTGGATGTCTGCCTTACAATCCACAGAATTACTTCAACCTATGTGCTTGGACTCTTCAAAAATATCAACAGGTGCGCGTCAGATCCAACACGAATGCGGCAACTTTCCATCTATTTTTTGATTGTTCTTATTCTGCAGCTATATGGAGTTCCCCTTTTAAAATGGCATGGAATCAGAAGACAGGCCATAGGGTGACTAGATGAAGTGGATTTGATGGTATCCTGGAGCTTGTCAACCTCATTATTCTGGAGATATTCTATACAGAGACGAGTTAGCATTTGAAGCTTATGGGTTCTACATTTTGCGTTTTTTAAATTGAATTCTTCCAAGTTTGATGATAAAACGTTTATTTACCAAAATAATGTATATTTCACTATACTGTTCGAATATTTTTTTAAATCAATTTTTCATGTTATGTTATTCTATGTGTTTTCAGTATTTGAACAATTGATGCCGTTGTAAATAAGTTTAACGATATTGCGCTTCGAAAGCTAAGTATTATCAATAAATACATCATATTTTACATACGAAGCAAACATGAACAACTAAGGGTGGACATAGTACGATATTGAAAATTTTGATTTTTCAAAATACTAGATCATAGTTTGTATATGGTGTGGTTCGGTTGTATTTAGGGAAATCTGTAGCCGCTACTCTTTGGGTGTACACAGGGTAAAACTCCCGCTCCTATGCAATAGCTCGCAAACCATACAGGAGAGGTAATCTGCTCTAGGCAAGTCTGGTGCGACGAGCTCGACCCAGAAGACAAATCCCAAAAGCAAGGAGTTTTGAACTTGAGACTACGGAATTGGACATTGAGACAAAGCGATGTGGAAATCGCTTCGCTTTCTGCCTATTTGGGTCCATTTCATAAAATACAAACTCTATTTCATATATATTTTGACAAATACTTTGAGCAACATGGAAGTTCCAAGCCCAAACTACTGGGCCACCCCGAAGGGTATAGTTCGCTTGTATTTCAAGGTTTGATTAATATTTTGCAATATGGTAAATTGATAATCATAGTTTATTCGGGTTCAACTTACATATACACATGGAGAATTATAACTTTATATATTTACTGGTACTATAATAATATTATAAATTGCATATATAACCATATACTTCGCTGATATTCGATATTTTGATAATTTTATAAGAAAATAACATATATTATTTTTGTTAAAATGCATACAAAATATCATACCAAATATCATAATATCAAAAGCCGACATAAATTTTTTTAGTTTCAATATCTATCGTACCATGCATACTTCTACATCTACATATGCATATATATATATATATATATATATTCATTTCTTTCTTCTTCTTTCCTTTTAAAATTTTACTGAGATTCAAACTCTGATCTTCCACGATTTATTCCATTTTCAACTGATACAAGTTGTAGGAAAAAGAAAAATATTTGCACACATGTTGCCAAACAAGTCCATATATGTGCACTTATGACCAATTAATTTATAAACTATAGTTGAAAAATACACAATACTATTTGAGGTAACTAAACAATAGATAAAAACAAAGGAAGAAAAACTATATGAGGTACAATATTGTTGGCTTCTCTATAGTAATAATAATAATAATAATAATCTGTTTGTATTTTTTTTCAAAAGTACAAGTATTAAAATTGAATTAGAACAAGTTAGTTCTCCAAATTCTTAGCCATAACTGTATATTTGTAGAATTTTTTTGGGTATTTTTCATGTTAATGTGTGGAATGTTTACCAAATTAAAGTTTGGGCCAACCACCAAAACAGACTTTGACAAATCCATTAACGACTTCACTTGACCAAATTGTACAACTTCCCATAAATAAATTAATATTTTAATTAGAAAAAAGAAACATAGTTCCTTACAAATTAAATACAAAATTAATTTTAACAAGAGGGGTTAATTACAAGTATTTGTTGGATATAATAAAATGTATTGCCAATGATAGTATTCAGAACGGGATCCGTGTTTCATTAATTTTCTGAATCGCAGAAGCCTTCAGAACGGCCTTTATCACTTTTCGCTCTCGAGATTCAATCTATTTGAACTTTGATTAACATTATATTATTTGTATAATTATTGAATATCCAAATCTCATATATTTTAAAAAATATTGAGTTGATATAATCTGATTAACAAATTGATCTGACACTCGAAAAGAAAAAGTAACACTTATTTTGGAACGAAGGGAATATCATATATATTTTAAAGTCTACATATTTTAATTAATTTGAGTACTTAAAATTGTGAAAAATTATATAGATACTTTATAATTGTGTCAAATATTTTTGGAACTTTCCAAAAAGTGAAGAAAAAAAAAGTCTGCTAATGCATAAATTACAATAATTCTGGTATTAATTTTTTTTGTTTTACATGTTTTAATATTTTGTAGCAACTGCCGTGTATAGAAAAAACCCTATGTCTGCGTTTTTTGCCCAATTAAAAAAAGCATATTGGTCAACAGTAAATACCTAAATACCTAATACAACTAAAAGTCAACCTTCTATTCAACATGAAAAATTAGTATTATTTTTACTATATAATATAATAAGCAAAACACACTTTTTTGCTATAGGATTCAGCTAGATTTTTCATATACTAACTGCACTATTATATTACAATAATATTGGACCATCTAAACCTATAAGCTTCGAAGCCTATATATATATAGTTGAAGATTAGTTATAAGGAATTCATTTCTATAATTTTTCTCCCATTTCTTGTGATTATTAAGGTATGCATGCAACTTTTTTTTCTTTCTTATTTCAATTCCTTTAGCATCAAATAACATTTTTTGGTAAAAACTAATTATCAACGTCGATGTTATATCAGACTAATAGATGAACGATATGTATTTGTTTGTCCACTTCTTTACTGTATATATTCCACCTCATTAAATCACTCGTGAATTAATATAATTCGGTGTAAACACCTGATACATAAAAGTTTTTATCATTTTTCTTGTAGGGGCATTTCCAATACATCCTTTGAAATGCATTACTATTTTCTTATTAGTTAATTTTTAAAATGATATTTATACACTTGGAAATAATGTGACTTCAATTTATTTATTTTTCACTTTTTCTTTGATCAATGATATGTTTTTATAGCCATGGTAATATTTCATGGTATATATATTTAAGATCATGAGTTCTATTTTTTTTTTCTTAAACTCTGTACTTAGTCATTAACGTTGACGTTAATTGGTTCTTGTACGTGTGTTGCAGAGTTAAAAATGATGAATACGATAGGGTGGAAGAGGCAACTACGACATCTTGTATTATGGTTTTTTGCAATTGTTTTCCATCTTTTCTTGCTTGTTAATGGTTCAAGAACGGACCACTTTAGGTATACTTTATGATAACTTGTTCTTGTTTTTTTTCCAATATAAAGTTATGAATTTATCATCATCTATGTTAGATAATGCATTTTTTACTTACGAAGATGAGATACACATGATATTTTAGACAAATTTCACATATGAATGTGAGAAGGGAGTGAAGAGATTTATAAGAGACAATTTAAGTTTACGTAGTTTGCGCGCTTTTGGGGCTCGATATGATGTAGCGCAAAAGACAAATTAGTGTGAACCTAGGCTCAATTAAGCAAACAATACGTGTTATAGATTTGAGTATGTTGACAAGTTTCTAAAGATGATGTGCACATGACATCTTATTTAATTGAGATAAGTGTCAAAAACACACCTAAACTAACCCTTTTTCGAGTTTCATACCTAAACTATTAAGAGTGTGAGTTTCATACCTGAACTATTAAGAGTGTGAGTTTCATACCTAAACAATCTTCCATAGATTATATATATGATATGATTAAGCATTTCTCATTTGGTTCATAGCCATCAAATATGACGATTGATAAAAAATTAATTTTACTAATTTATTTCTTTTTTACTTTCATGCAATGATTACTATAAAGTATACTATATATCCTAAAAGGTAAAAAAAAGTCATAATTCACAATTGAAAAAAGTTCCATCCACTTGAGTACTATTTTCTCTAGCTAGCATTAAATTAGTCATAAGTTTTGGTCCTTAGAATTGATTCTACCATTTCTTCTTTCACATTGTACCTAGATCTTGAACATACTTAATTAGTTTTACAAATTGTAAGAATTGGTTGAACAACCTATTTCATAGGTATGGCAAGTTAGCCAACCTTCATGACAACTTGCATGCATGTTGAAATATGTGGTAAAATGGAATGAAACAAGTTGGTAATTTTCATTCCATCATTAATTAAAAGTCTCGGGGTTTAAGTCCTCGTGAAATAAAGAATTTCTTAATAAGGTGTGTTTAACCACTTCAGTACGAATTCAAATTAGTCAGAACGATGTGTTTAGAATAGTGGGTAGCCAGTGAATAGTGATGGAGCCAAAAGGAAATCAAAATAGTAGAAATTAAGTAAACAAATCTTTTTTCTTAAGGAGAATTCAACATATAGTATATATAAATTTAAAGTAAGAGGCGGCATAACATAAGACTATTACTTTCACATCCCTGTCTACGTAAACTAAACATGTGGTAATGGGGATATTAATTTGCATAAGTTGACTTTTTTTTTATCTTATCAAATTCTAGTATATATGTTACACAATATTATATATCTTCTGATTTTGTTTTGAAGTATATTATTATTAGAGAAATACTACATCTCACATTAATTATGTTCTTTTAAAAGGGTTTATAATGGTTTAGTTATTTACTTAGTTGTAAACTTATATCCAATTTTTTTATTTTTATTAAATCCTAATTGCAGGCATACTCCACTAAGAAATAGTCAAAAGTTGGTATCAACTACTCCTCCTGTCAAACTGCTTATCTCAAGTAATTATGTAAGTATCCACTTTCACTAATTCTTATTAGAGTTTGAATTATATATACAATTGGTACAATTAAACATTTTTTATACAATTAAGTCATGTTTATTTTGGTAACATGATATTACAATCAGGTTCATTTTAATTTATGATTTACTCCATGTTAGGCCATTATATTATATTGTCTATGCTTTAGTTAACCAGCATCATGAGAATGCAATGGTACTATATATTTCGTTTCTCCCACATCGACTATAGAGGGATTAAAAGATCTCTTTATTTGATTTGAACAATAATTCGTACGATAGGCAAAATTCATTTATTTTTGGGAAAACTACCTGATTAGACGTATATAACTATAGAAATCAATTCTACTTTTACTTTCAAATAATTTTGTATCTTACTAGTAATCAAAAGTTTCCTATTATATATTGAGGAAGATACACCTAGATACATGTATTTTTACTATTAAATACACTAAAATAGGGAGAGAGGCGATTGAGATAGGGAGGAAGGCAAGTGAGATTTGTTATGTATCCTAGATACATACGAATCCACTTGAATACAGTGTATCTAGAACAAATTACACCTAATTTTGACTCCATGTATTTAGAAATACATGTATCTAGACATATGTAGATGCACCAAGATCTTATAAGATTCATAATATTTCAAACTAGAGTATATCTAAGTAATTAGCTTCTAAAGTAGCGGAATTTCTGTATATCTATCTTATTTAATTGTTGAGCTAATGTTCAAAATATTATTAGGTAGTGATGGATAATGGCATTGTCAAAGTTACCCTAACTAATCCCACTGGATCCATTGCTGGGGTGAGCTACAATGGTATTGATAATGTACTAGAGACAGACTTCAAAGATACAAATAGAGGGTAAGTTAACTTTAAGCATTCCTTTCTATTTTTTTTTAATATAACTTAAAAGATAAGAACCAAAAAAAAGTTTGAAAATGAATAATTTAATTAATTTATTAATTATGTAGATATTGGGATACAGTGTGGGAACGTCCTGGAGACAAAGATCACACTTTTGATATGTAAGTTATTACTTATCCTTTTCATTTATGAGATTAATATCTTTCAGATTTCGAGAGTTGAACTCAACGTGGAATATTTAACTTTTAAAAAAAATAAAGTTTATATATTTTGAAAACTATGTAAAACGTAAATACAAGTCAAATAATTCAAAATTCAAAATTATTTAGAAGATAAAAAAAAATTGTTATCTAAAAAAACTCATTTGACTTTCGAAATTCGAACGATAACCTATAAATTTGGATAGAGGGGTATTATTTATTAGAATTAAGCATGCAAATAAAAATATTTTGCAGGCTTCTAGGGACAAAATTCAGAGTCATTGCACAAGACAAAAACAAAGTTGAAGTTTCTTTTACAAAAACATGGAATCCTTCAAATAATGGTACTGCCCGTGATATTCCTCTAAATATTGACAAAAGGTAAGTTTTTTTTAATTTTAATTAAATAATCATTATTAGTACCTAATTTATAAAGATAAAATGGTACCAATAAAAAGATAAAATTAATAATTTTGATCAAAATAAAATATAATTTCAGGTTTGTTATGTTGAGGGGAAGTTCTGGATTTTATTCATATGGGATATTTGAACACTTGAAAGGCTGGCCAAGCTTAATTCTTGAAGAAGCCAGAATTGCCATTAAGCTCAAAAGGACTCTGTAAGATTCCAATCATTTATATTTTTTAAAGAAAATTTATCATATCATACTTTCTTTCTTTCTTTTTTGTATAAATTCAAAATTCATTCAAGATACATTGGATCAAAATTACGTGTAATTTGTTGGAGATATATACATTGTATCCAAATGAATTCACATGTATCTGGGACACAGACTAATCTAATTCGTCACTCTCACATCTCGCTCGCGTATCTGTTATCTCAGATACATGTATATAGTGTGTATTTAGTGTAATTCGCATGTATCTGACTTAAAATTTGATATGAAATTATTAAATAGAGAGATAAAATTCAATTATTTCAAACTATAGGGAGAATTAGTACAAATATGATAGAAATTTTGTATAATTAAGTAGTTTCACCAATAATAAATGATGTGCATATTTTACTATAATACTCGGGATTATATATTAGCATTTCAATAAGTCTTAGAAAAATAATCTAGAAAATTACTCCCTCTTGTCATATTTCAACTATTAAGTAAATTGTTGCGATTTTTTTTCATAATTTATAATAAGTGCGATATTCAAAGTTCAATATTATTGAGAATTTTTTTTTACATTTATCCTTCATTTAATGAGGTTCGTTTTTGGTTGAATTTGGAATGTTTTTAGGTTCCATTATATGGCAATATCAGATGATATTCAAAAGATGATGCCAACAGATGAAGATCGATCTGATGGGCAAATTCTTGACTATAGAGAAGCTGTTAGACTAACAAATCCATCAAATCCTAAACTTAAGGGAGAGGTAAAAATAATAACATAATTATTATTCGAAAATTATTTTCTTAATATTGGTAACCAAACTATCCCTAATTAATACATTTTGTTTAATTACCATTTTATTTTTATATTAGGTGGATGACAAGTACCAATATTCATTTGAGAATAAGGATATAAAAGTACATGGATGGGTTTGCAATACTCCACATGTAGGATTTTGGGTTATAACACCTAGTTATGAAGATCGTAATGGTGGACCCACCAAGCTAGATCTCACTTCTCATGCTGGTCCCACTTCTTTAGCGGTAAGTCATCTTTATACGTCAAAATTAGTATATGAAAATATAATTCGTTTAACTGATCATGTTAAGTTGAATATGTTAATCACCTAAAAATTGAGCTCGCATGACTTATAGTCTGTTTGACATTGTTGTTAGGAGGCCAAAAACATTTATTTCGAGAAAAAAATATAAAAATTTATGTAGTTGAGTGAGCATCTATTTATTTAGTTAGAAATTTTCAAATATTTTAGCAATATTCATCTTCTTTTACAGGTATTTTTCAGTGGACATTATGCAGGGCCAGAGTTGGGAGTCAAAATAAAAGAAGGAGAGCCATGGAAAAAAGTTTTTGGGCCTGTTTTTTTCTACCTGAACTCTGATTCTAGTGATAACCATCCTACACTTTGGGAAGATGCTAAAAGACAGGTAAATTCATTTATCCCAGGATATTATTTTATCTTGCGTTTGGTAATGAGTATTATTTAATTTAGGATTATATTATTCTACCATTTTAGTATAAACAGTGGAATAAATTATTTCATACGAAAGGTGAAAGTAATCAGAGGCGGAGTTAGAGTTAGAAGTTTGGGGGTTCTAAATTTTAGGACAAAGAGAAAATTATTCCATAGCATGCTTCTTTTAAAAAGAAAAAGAGATTTTTTTGTTAATAGTGGGGTTCAAACCCTCAACAGTAGTGTGAAAATCATTGTCACCGCCCTTTCTTACTACCAAATTGTCAATTTTTTGTTAGGGGGTTCACAAGTTAATATACATATATAATTATTTATTTATTTAAGGGCAGAATGACCTGGGAGGCCCCTGTACTTGGCTTCGTTTGTCAGTTGAACCCTTCTACTCATCACTTTGCCAAATGAACTCTTAAACTCGATGAAACTCTATTTTTAAACCCCTCGGACGATTGACCGAGTTTATGTTGTACTAAAATTACTGAGTTGGACAAATATGTGACCACACACGCTTTGAAGCAATTGAATACAATATTGTTATTTTAAAATTATCAAAATTATAAGACAAAACAATAATAATAAATTTTTAAAAAAAAATACTAAAACCTCCTTCTTCTTCACTCCACCCCTTCTCTCTTCTTCTTCAGCCCCACGACCCCCACCCTTTTTCTCTTCTTCTTCCACCTCAGCCCCCACCCCCCCCCCCATCTAATAAAAAATTGAAAAAAGTTTTTGCAAGAAAATATACCATTTACCATTTTTATAAACTTAATTCTTTAAGATCTATTACTTGAATTTACATATAAACATATTTTTTTCAATTTTAAGTTTTCTTGATATCTCTTTTTTATCAAATCAAAATAAATAAAATCCTAAAGCATGTATAAGAACTAATTATAATCTATGACATTTTGTGATTGAGGAAGTTTTTGAGTGTAAACTATGAAGAAAGATGAAAATGGTAGAAGATGGGAACAAAGAAGATGAAGTGGGAGGAGGTGAAATGAGTACAGTCAACAGTGAGTGAGAGAGAGAAAAAAATGCATTTTTTTAATACTATTTATTTTTAAATATTTAATTCCTGGTGTCATTAAAAAAATAAAAAAAATAATGATGTGTCATTAAAAAATGATGTGGTATTTCATGTGTAAAATGAATGTACTACACGCACACCCATTGAAAGAGAAAGGGGTCTAAAATGTTATGTTTGAATGAGTTTAAGGGTTCATTTGGCAAAGTCGTAAGTACAGGGATCCAACTAACAAACCGAGTCAAGTACAAGGGCATCTTAGGTCATTCCGCCTAATAAAATATAGGGTCTACGGAAAAGTTATTGGGTTCGTCCGAACCCAGAAACTCCCACCTATCTCCGCCTCTCGGTGAAACAAAATAATCACATAAATTATCATTATATATTCCATAGCATACCACCAACCAAACTTTTCCGATGTATTTTAACTTGCTAACCTAGGTTATTAATTAATTTTACTCTATGGTTTAAGTTACTATATATATTAGACGTGTTATACGCATAGTTACACGTTGATGTAGGTAGCTTAAACTGATGATGTGAAATAACTATATATTATCAGTATACAAAAATTAAACTCGCGTGAATTCAATTTATTACTATGCAGATGGAAAAAGAAACTGCAAAATGGCCATATGATTTCCCAGAATCTATTGATTATCCCCATGCTAATGGACGTGGTACTATTAGAGGTCAATTATTCGTACGAGACAGGTACTTTAATTAATTAATTTAATTACCATGTTTATATTGTTTAAAATTATGAGAAAAATATTAATTAATGTTTTTTAAAACAATTTTCTTTTTTTAGGTACATAAACAAAAATCCTGTCTATGCAAAATCTGCATATATTGGATTAGCACTTCCTGGAGATGTTGGGTCATGGCAATATGAGACTAAAGTAAGGCCCATTCAATAAGTGACGGAAATAAGATTTTCATTAATAATTTAATAATCATCCTATGATGAAAATTTGAATAATCGCCAATTTTGTGTACGTTGTGATTTTTGGGTTCCTTCTATCCCTCTATAGCTTCGTTTCAAAATTGAAGCAAGTCCTGATAATTTAACTAGAGGACGTATATATAATTTATCGACTCTAATATCTTGTTTCCTCTCAGGGTTATCAATTTTGGACTCAAACAGATGAGACTGGACACTTCAATATTGCTGGTGTTAGACCTGGAACTTATAACTTATATTCTTGGGTCCCTGGAATTATTGGAGATTACAAATACCACTATGACATTATTGTCAAACAAGGTCCTTTACTTTTTTCCCCTTTTTACTTTAAATTACAGATTTTATATAACAGTGACAAATAGGTGGACTGAATACGTCAATTAAGACCAAACAAATTAATAAATGAGTCATACTCAATTCAACCCTCTAAAGTTTGTGCATGTCGTTATTATAATCTCACTTTCTATAGAAAGATACTTGTACTTATCTTTTTAGTGATCTGACAATGTAAAATTTATCGAAATTAAGCAGGAAGCGATATTAACTTAGGTAACCTAATTTATGATCCTCCAAGAAATGGTCCAACTTTATGGGAAATTGGAATTCCTGATAGGAGTGCTGCAGAATTTTTTGTGCCTGATCCATTGCCTGCCCTAACAAACCAATTATTCAACAATACTACACAAAAGTTAGTTTCCCTTTTATCTTATATTTGCTATATTATTTATATAGTATATAGTTTGATTTTATATAAATATGAATTTGATTATTGTTTATAATGTCAACAGATACAGGCAATATGGTTTATGGGATCGATACACTGACTTATATCCAAATAAAGATTTGGTGTATAAAGTTGGTGTTAGTGATTATAAAAAAGATTGGTTCTTTGCTCATGTAACCAGGTGATTATAATTAGTATTATCATTCATATTTCCCCCTTTTTTTTCTTTAAATTTTTAGTTTGTTTTAGTTACTTGATTTTGATTTTCACATCGTGATAACAAAATGAACTTTTGATCTAATTCAATCTTAAAGCTCAATTCATGAGGTGAAAATTATCCGTGAAGAAATCATCTCATGTTAAGAAAATAGACTTTCCATGTGCACGCCCAGGCCTACCAACTAGAGCATAGATAATATGATGTGGGAGTGCGCCCAAAATAGGGTAAATCAAGAATTGAAATAGATCTAGCTTCAATACCATATTATGAAAATAGACTTTGGGAATAACTAAAGCGCAAAAGTAAGCAAGCTCTAGAAGTGAGGAGTAAGGTCCATCTCAATTCATTATTTATCCGGTGTTGTACTCATATTTTATGTGTTCGGGCTTCAAATGTCCAGTTTTGAGCGTGGAGGGTTGGACATTGAGTCCCACATATCGATGAGATGAAGAAATTAATTTGGACTCCTTATATGATTTTGGACAATCCTCACATCTTGAACTATCTGTTGGAGGTTGAGTAATTACACCCAAGGTCAACAACAACAACAACAAAACACAGAAAGTCCCATCTTGGGGGGTAAAACACCTTATCAAAGGCGATAACATTTTCAAGGCTCAAACTTAAGACCTATAGTTAAAAAAATAAAGCGATATCATATTTCTCACTACTTTTTAACTCAAGTAATTTAATATGTTTTGTATTTTCTAAGTTTTTGAACTCTTATATTACATTGCAGGAGAACTAGAAGCACGAATTATATACCAACTACATGGCAAATTTCATTTAAACTCCCAAGTGTTGATCCAAAGGGAACTTATACACTACGTGTGGCACTGGCTTCTGCAACCTATTCCCATTTACAGGTATGCATATATATAGCCAGGCCTCAATTGGAATTTGTACGATACAATCAATTTCTGTATACTTAACTAAAGGTCTTGGGCACGAGCCATGGTTATATGATTGGTGATATACTAAGCAACGAAATATTAAAGAACGATGATTGACAGCAAATGGAAAAATAGAATTCTACTAAGATTATCGAATAGTTTAAGTGAATCTTAGTAGTTTAGTTGGTTGGCTATCTGAACTTTCACCATGCTGGTGAGAGTTCGATTCCCTATCTTGTAATCTCCTCCCTTGTTTGTGTTACTTTGCAAATGATCTCTTTACTTGGATAATATTAACATGTTTTTTTTTTCTTGAAATTTTAGGGGAGGATCAACAACCCTTCTAGAACAATGCCTCACTTTGAAACTCCATCAATTGGGAGGAGTAATGCAATAGCTAGACATGGAATACATGGATTATATTGGCTTTTCAATTTTCAAATTCAAGGATTACAACTAAAAAGGGGAGAAAATACAATATATTTGAAGCAAATTAAAGGTGGTAATCCTTTCTATGGCCATCAATATGACTACATTCGTTTGGAAGGACCTCCACAACAAAATTAATCAATTAAGTGAATATTATACATATATAATTAGGAGGATTTTCCACTTTAATTACCTCAATATGTTAATAGTATTTTCTTTTTTCTTACATGATATTGAGTGGGGGGTTAATTTCTTTATTGATAATCATAATTCTTTGTAATTGATTACCTTGGACAATTATGTAAGCATATATCTTAATTCTTGATTTTAATAGTATGATAGCCAATAGCAAGTTCATTTTTTCTCGTCCAGTCATTGAAATCTGACTAATCCAAATTCACATTGTTGCCTGCATAGGCCCCATTTCCCTACCAATGATTTTTTTTTCATACACAATATTCGAACCTGAGACCTCTAATTAAAAGAGAGGAGCAATCTCATCTACAACATCATATCTTGTGGCAGTGGCATCACGTTCTTATAATTTGTCAACAACAAAAAAATGATAATGTTAATTTAAATATTAATTGAAACAAAAACATGGAAATATGGAGAAAATAGTATTTTAGCAAAAGGAAAATATTTTTGAACAATTATTTAGAACCAACTTGTTACGTGTGATATCTACAGCACGACAAGTAAATTAAAATAATGGATCATTAAAATAGAAAATAATCGTATTGAGGTCTTACAACATCATTATTATTAATTCAACATTAATAACGTGTATTATTCGCTTCATTATGAAAGTATGCCTCTATAATTGCAAAATTATAATTTATAATATTCTTCCAATCATTGTCATTAGATCTAGTAATTCATACTATTGAGATACCCTTAATAATTTTATTGAATTAATTAAACTTTTCATTGCTTTTCAATCACTTCCATTAGATTTAGTATTTGATACTGCTGTCACACAATTAATATTTTTTTTCCTGCAATAATGTTTATCTTACTGGTTTATTTTAAAATAATATAATATTCCCCTAAAAGATACATTATCTACGAGAAAATAACAAATATCGTCTCTTATACTTGAGGATAGGTTTAAAATAACTCTTGAACTATGAATAAAGATAATTATCAAGAATTCACATTTAGAAATACAATTTTTTAAATTTGTTTTTATTTATGAAGTCTAATGCATCTTTTGGTGGTCTAATTTCTACTATTTTTAATACCTTTTTAGTGTTAAGTACGGTTTGTTATGTTCCTCATTTTTGGATTTGATGAGACTTTGTTGGTCTTTATAGCTAAATCTTTTTTCCACTATTTTCGTCAAATCTAGTTAATATAATTTGTTAAATATATAGCAGAAACTATTGGGTATTTGGATATAAAATTTGTAAGATTTTGAAAAAAATAGCATTTCGTTTTAAGTTAAAAATGATATCTGAAAATTGAAGTTGTGTTTGAAAATGAATATAAATTGAAAATATTTTCTGAATTTTGTGAGTAATTCAACATGAAAATTGTGAAAACAACTTTTTGAACTTTTTCAAATAGTTTTCCGAAATAAATTTCAAAAAGAAAGTGAAAATTATCCATGGCTCCAAATAGGCACTTAGGGGTCGTTTGGTAGGAGGTATTAGGAGAAATAGTTCATATATTATGTATGGTATTATTTAGTACTATGTTTGGTAAAAAATTTGGGCCTAAGTATAACTAATCCATGGATTAGTTATACACCCTACATGGTATTATAGGAGGTATTACTAATACCTTCCATGTGGTGGTATTAGTAATACATTGGATTTAATACCATGGGATTATCTTTGTAAAGACAAAAATATCCCTCAAATCATTTTGTTTATTTTCTTGATTTTATGTTTTATATTTGTACTAGTAAATTTATTTAAATAAATTAGCTTACAAATTTTATTATTTAGAGAGAGTTGTTTGTTAATAAATAAATGCAATACATATCAATACAATATTTAAAATGTGAGTTGTTTAATATTTTTACTAATTGAAAAGGCAAATATATCACCACATGACGTTTGTGATCTTAATTGAATATATTATTTGTTGGTTTATATGTGGTTTCTAATTGTTTGTATTTTGAACAATTTATAAATTGCATACATATTAAAACTACAACTTGCAATTTTTATATGTAAATGTAGATGATTTATTCGATTTTACTATTTTTACCGTCTTTTCGATTTTAAAGTAGATGGTCTATCTATTCTAAATTGAAATTAATGTTTTTAAGTGATTAATTTATTAAGATAACAATTGTTTACCCTCAAATAATTCAAGTGAGAAAATAGCAAACATGAGCACAAAATTATTCTTCTCCTAACTAGTTAGAAGACCATAAAAATATAATATTGTCCGGCAATTATCTATCTTGACCGATTACATAAAATAGAAAATTTCATAGTAATGCAAGGGTATAATTGGAAAGAAGCTTTTTATAGAGTTTTAATCCAAACACAAGGTCAGAAGCAATTAACCAAACACTTGATAAAAAAATACACCATGCACTACTAATCCTTGCACTATTAATCCCTGCATTACTAATCCTTGCATTACTAATCCCTGCATTATTTATTTTTCTACCAAACGACCCCTTAAAGTGTTAACTTTTTAACAAACTTACGACAACAACATACTTAATGTAATCTCCCAATTGGACTCCTGAGAGGATGGTGTGTACACATGCAAACCTTACCCCTACCTTGTAAAGGTAGAGAGATTGTTTCTGAAAGACCGTCGGCAAACTGAAAAGGACTAAAATTGTTCAATACTTAAGGGACTATTTTGAACCTACCCTCAAACATAAGGGATCATTTTTTTAATCATTTTCTCCATTGTCTACACTCTTTATATAGTTGTGACTATGTTATTATTAACAAAACACGGAAAAAACATACAAAGCTCTAAAGCCATGGCTAATGGAGTTGAAAACAAACTTCATGTAGTCATGTTCCCTTGGCTAGCTTTTGGTCATATTATACCATATCTTGAACTTTCCAAATTAATAGCTCAAAAAGGTCACAAAATTTCCTTCATTTCTACCCCAAGAAACATTGACAGACTCCCAAAACTCCCACTTGAATATTCCACATCAATAACCTTAGTGAAAATCCCTCTTCCTCATGTTGATGGATTACCAGAAAATGCAGAAGCAACTATGGATATTCACACTAAAGATATTGTCTATCTCAAAAAAGCCTTAGATGGAATGGAACTTGAATTAACAAGTTTCTTGGAGAAAACTTCTCCTGATTGGGTTATTCATGATTTTGCACCTTATTGGTTAGCACCAATCACAACTAGGTTAAGGATTTCTAGGGGATTTTTTCGAGTTATTAACGCTTGGTTTTTGGCTTTTTGGGGATCTACAGACATGATGCTCACTGGCTCTAGTAATCCACCAACACCAGAGGATTTCATGGTGACACCTAAATGGATACCGTTTGAAACTAAGGCGGCTTTTCGTCACCATGAAGCTAAGTGGGTAGTCGATGCTATGCAGAAGAACGTGTCTGGTGTGTCAGACATATATCGTTCTGGGGTTACGATAAAGGATGTTGACGTAGTTATTATACGTCACTGTTGTGAGTTTGAAGGTCAGTGGTTGAAGTTACTGGAGGATCTTCACCACAGGCATATAGTTCCGGTGGGATTAATGCCACCTTCATTGGACAATAGTGACAACAATGGGACTTGGACATGGATCAAAGAATGGCTAGATGAACAAACCAAAGGGTCGGTAGTTTACGTAGCGTTAGGGAGTGAAGTGACTATTAGTCCGAGTGAAATCAATGAGTTGGCCTACGGGTTGGAGTTGTCTGGGGTACCGTTCTTCTGGGTTCTGAGGAAGCCATCTTACTCGGGAAACATGGATTACATTGAGCTGACTGATGGGTTTGAGGCGAGAATACATGGTCGAGGTATAGTATGGAAGAGTTGGGTACCTCAGTTGAAGATACTAAGTCACGAGTCAGTTGGTGGATTTTTGACTCACTGTGGATGGAGCTCAATAATAGAAGGGTTAATGTTTGGTCACCCGTTGATTATGTTGCCATTTTTGGTTGATCAAGGTTTGAATGCAAGAATCCTAGAGGATAAGGAGATTGGTATAGAAATACCAAGAAATGAAGAGGATGGTTCATATACAAGGGACTCAGTATCCAGTTCAGTGAAGTTGGTAATGGTAGAAAAAGATGGAAGGAGAATTAGAAACAAAGCAAAAGAAATCAGTTCAATATTTGGGAATACAAGGCTACATGATAAGTATATAGATGATCTAATTCAGTTCTTGGAAGATCATAGAAAAATGGCCAATGGGGCATAGTTCCTAGAAATCTATGTAATCAAAACAAAATAAATAAAATTACACAAATAATACATATGCACATTTCTAGAGGAACAAAGCCGAATGACAACGGAATATGGTACACACCTGATCGTAGCAGCCATCCTGATGAAAAATGTACAATGCCTACTTAAATTTTCTTTTAGCAATCATTCTGTGTATAAATAATTTAGCTAAACAATGTAAAAAAGCAGTTCACAAGAGTGACAAGAAAACAGCTTTGCTAAGAACCCATCTACTGCTAATTCAATACTTACTAGCCATTGGTACAATACTATTTTTGAGGAGACATTAACTTATTTTCTTCGGAATCATGCTTCATTGTTGAATCTCCACCCATCAATTCCTGGAATCCTTCGACTTTTACAGGGGGAGCCCTGGCCATTCCCATATTCCTGTAAAAAAAATGGAGTATGATAATACATCATATGATGTAGTTAGACGCCTACAACTTCTATTGCATATAATATTACTTACGGTGACTGCACTTGAGGAATTTGAAGAGAAGACATTGGCCTAAACTGATTTGTGTTTTGAGCATAGGCAGATGACATAGCTGCAATTTGCTGCTGACGGAACTGCTGCATCTGCGGCTGTCTCGCAGTCATTGCATTAAAGGCATTATTGTCCATTGGGAAATCAGTTGGATGTTCAAGCTTGACTTCGACTAAGGGCCTGTCTTTGTCGATGTTCATGTTCATACTCATACCAGGACGAGGTGTTAACTGCTGGCGCCTTCGCAATCTCTCCAGATGCTGCTGTTGCTGAGGAGTCAGATTTTGGGAATTGATCAACTGCTGCTGTTGCTGAGGAGTCAGATTTTGGGAATTGATCAACTGCTGCTGTTGCTG